>JARUPW010000021.1:1575472-1616367 GCA_029817735.1 Melastoma sanguineum
ATGCTTATCCTCAGCAGTTGGTAGCTCAATGGATTCCACACAGCTCGTTGTCGCTTAATATAATCCTGACTTATCAAAGAACACAGACAACGTTATGTTAGAGTATAAATCCTCACAGATAATTCCTTACAATGAAGAATAGCTTCTCAGAGAGTAGCTCGTTTCTGTTTCACAGCGAAGGATGCTTCAGCACTTAGTCGTTCAGCAAGAGATTTCCACACAGATCTTGTCTCTCCTTAAGATAAGCCTGCACTTGCTTAAGAGACAACCACAAAGTTGAATTACAAAGATCACGAAGATAGAAACCACAAAGATCACAAAAAACCACAAAGCCACTTAGAAGGTATCCGTCCTACACTCAGTTCGTACGTGCACGGTTACCACAGCCGACTCACTGCACTGCACACCCAGTGCCTAGGTGGAATTTTCCATCCGTTGGCTTCCACGCAACCTGCTTTACTAACCCTCTGTATCAGGCGTTCAAGACTTCTGCACAGCACCCCTGTGCTCGGGAGGACCTCTTCCACTCCGGCGGCGTTCCCAACTCCTGCTCTTACCCTGCAGGCACGAGACTTCTGGCGCGCACCGCAAGTGCGTGTCTAACGTCTCAAACTCCGTAGGCTCAGACTTCCTGCGAAAAGACAGACAAGACGGCTTCTTGCCGATGGGTCAGCAACCGGTTACTGCAATCAGCACAGGTATTCACTTAGCTTCCCTCAGACGACTTCGCCGGCTGCTCGTTGAACGCACCCGAGGACACTTAGTCCCTCTCACGACGATCAAGGAATCTGAACTCAGCCCCTTGACACCTCGCACGCAGTTTGCGAGCAATAAGAACCAGGAGACACTTAGACACCTTCCGCTCTCCGTCGACCACTTAGACCACTCAGGACCACTCAGACGCCAAAGGCTAAGTTCATCATCAAAACCAGGTTAACATTCTCCCCCTTTTTGATGATGACAAAATATGATGATTAACTTAGTGATCGAGCTTGTTTCTCAACTCCCCTTTAACTCTCCCCTTAACTCCCCCTGAACTTATTATTCCTCCCCTTTTTGTCATATCAAAAAAGAAAAGAAAAGAGGATAGCAAAGGATGGTTTTATTGCTAGTGCAGCGAAAGATATGCTAGCGCTCAAAGAGCAGTCAACAGCAGCCAACAGATGCTGCAATGCATCAAAACAAAAACAGTTTCTAAACGAGTGCAGAAGTAGAAGAGCATAGCTCATTCTATTAACAACAGAACATAACAGACATCGAAAGAGTAGAGGAGAGCTCAATCCTAACGAGAGAGCATGGCTCAACATCCTCGGCATTGTCAGCAAAGTCTGGACCATCTTTTCCAGGCGGTCAGCCTTCAGCAAATCATCTATGCCTTTCAAGAATGGAGCCCTGGTGTAGCTTAGTTCCTCACAGAGGACCTTTGCACGCTAGACGAAGAAGGGACTCATCCTTGGATGAAGCAGCTGCTCTCTCACGCTAGCATAGCGTGTTTGCCCGTTTCTGCTTGTGACTTACCACGGACAGAAGCAGCAATCTCTCGCTTGGTTGGCTTTTTATGAAAACACCATCCACATGAACATATCCCATACTGGCCAACAGAATTAGCTCCAATAAGCTGAGTAGTCCATGTGTCCATTTGTTTCTGAGAACTACTGCTCACCATAATACTGCAGACAGTGCAAGTCAGTAACAATATGTGCGAATGGAAGTGCCCTGTCTCATCCTGAACACAAGAAGCCATGTGGCCAAAATAACACTTCCCAAATTCACAGGAATACCTCTCTTAAGATGAACCACTAGATTCCAATCTCTTGCATGACCGTGTCAATGCTGCCAATCCGAGGGCCAAGCAGGACATTACTGCCTTGTGAAACATCCGGTTGCTGAAACTCACCGGTGTTCTGCAAATATCCGTACAGCAACCACCTCACCATCGTTGATGGTCTGATAAGCTTCCAACTTTCCCTCATTTATCACCCTCAAGTGTTAACAAGATCAGAATCAAAAGATGCGGCAACACATCAAATACAGAGAAAACAAATTTTTCTCATCTACCAGAACCTTGATGAATTAATGTGAGAATCCTCCTTACGAAAGGTAATATTGGCATAAAATTCCTTGACCTTTGAGATGGAACCGATTCATCATATTCACAAAAGGATCCGCAGGTCAACCTTTCAAACATCTCAGCAAAACATAGCTCATGTTGAGTAAACCAATCAAAGTCGACACGCTTGCATGCGGCAATGTTGCGCTTGGTCATGTTTCTATTCGGCATAGTATCATCAGCGAGAATCCGATTAACTCAGCCAGAGAAACATACTGATCAACTTTAGGTATATAAACGGAGGAATCTGCATTCTCACTTTCTTTTGAATAGGAGAGCTAGAATGCATACCATCCCTTATACCAGCATAAGGTCGTTTCATCCCGGTGCGAGAGGCAATACCCAGAGAAGAGCGAATCGGAGGATTCTGAACAACAGAGTCGATCACCCCACAGTTCTCCAGCGTCAGGGGTTCTTCAGCCGAAGAGGTCCTGTTCATCTGCACTCTGAAAATCTTCGAGTGCCTCAATGCTTTTCGCCTTTGTCGGCATAAGTCTCTGCATCCGCAGCAGGGGAGTTTTGCTGCTTTGGGTGAGCAGAGCAGAACAACTTGGTAACCGCCTCAGGTGCAACGGCTCTTCCTCAACAATGAGGGTTTTTTCCTTAGAAGCCTTGGTTCGCCAGAGTTGTGCATCAGTAGTCGAAGCCACATTTTCCTTAGCAGAACCGCAAACAGTTGTCTCCTCGGTCGCAGTGCCATGGACAGAGTTTGTGTCAGCAAGGAACCTCCCCTCCGATAACTGACGGAGGCCCACAACAGTATGGTGGGCAGACGCATGCCGACAGCTGGAGCGCTTAAATCTCTTTGGGAGGAGTTCCGGGACATTGCCGCTTTCCAGATTCGGCGGGGAATATGAGGTGCCATTGTCGAAAACACAAAGAGAGGAAAGAAAACGTAAGGTTGAATCTCTCTCTTTTGTTGGCTTCCACGCAACCTGCTTTACTAACCCTCTGTATCAGGCGTTCAAGACTTCTGCACAGCACCCCTGTGCTCGGGAGGACCTCTTTCCACTCCGGCGGCGTTCCCAACTCCTGCTCTACCCTGCAGGCACGAGACTTCTGGCGCGCACCCGCAAGTGCGTGTCTAACTGCTCAAACTCCGTAGGCTCGAGACTTCCCTGCGAAAAGACAAGACAAGAACGGCTTCTTGCCGATGGGTCAGCAACCGGTTACTGCAATCAGCACAGGTATTCACTTAGCTTCCCTCAGACGACTCGCCGGCTGCTCGTTGAACGCACCGAGGACACCTAGTCCCTCTCACGACGATCAAGGTATCTGAACTCAGCCCCTTGACACCCTCGCACGCAGTTTGCGAGCAATAAGAACCAGGAGACACTTAGAACCTTCCGCTCTCCGTCGACCACTTAGACCACTCAGACGCGCAAAGGCTTAAGTTCATCATCAAAACCAGGTTAACACATTGACATAAGTCGAGAGTCATGCCCGGATCGGGTCCAACACCCGTTAACGAAAAGCAAACTTTTGGAGCAAACGCCACCTTTTCGCATGTTTAGATGTAAGAGTTAATAATTAGGAATCCTCGAATCCTACTCTGGTTTTCTGACTTAAACCAAGCTTTTAAAATTAAGTCGGTGGTGACTCTGTATAATTTACCAAGGTTAAACAACAACACTGTTTTTACGGATGGGTAATGGCGACGCGAGCCGTTCCTTGAGTCGTCCCTAAATTTCCAAATGAGGCCTTACGCAGCCTTTCGCCCGTCGCCTTCAGGAAACTGAAGACGGTTGGCGAAAGGTCCCATAGGTCCATTTGGGAACCAAGGGAGGGTTCAACCCATTTCCCTTCCGTAGCGTTGGATGTTCGAGTCGTGATGTCGACCGTTTGGGCCTTGGGGAGCGGTCCTGGATCCACGAGTCATACGAACCGACACGCGCGTGCTAGGCCGGAAGGCGCGCGTACAATGGTTTGTGTATATCACATTGTCGAATGAATGAAGTGTTATTTGAATGGTAGTGTATACTCATAGGAAACAACCAAACATAACTATTGGGATTGGAGACGGTTTATATTGAGGGAACACAACCCTTTGTCTTCGATGTTCACACCGTTTAGCAAACAACTATGACTCTTTGTTTTCAACGATTTGCTTCATGAAGAAACATGTTTTCTTGTTTAGACATGAATCTTCATGAAATAATATATCTCCTCCAAATGTCTCCATATCTATTTAAGGCATAATACCCGTGAGGAAACATATTTGTTCTTAATTCAAAAGAAAGAAAAACACATCAAAGTTCTAAACACCATCTTCCTTTTGAGATTTCTTGTTGGAACACTTAGTTTTACATAATCGACCTGTTAGTGATCTTCATAACTTTATAGTGGAACCCTATAAATGGGGGTTTCTTCAATTCACAACGGGAAGCACCATACACACACATAGGTGCAGAGAAGACTCTTAGAGGTCTTGAAGACACTTGTCTCCTCCCGCTCGCCAAAGCTCTGCCGGCTCCCCACACCCCGGTGTTCTTCTGCAACGTGCCCCAAGAATTGGTCGGATCAGGCTCAAAGGCCCCGACGACTTCATCAAAGCTATCGAAGCTCTGTCGAATCTCGTCTATAAGCCCTGACGACTTCGTCAAGATACCAAAGTGCTGTCGGATCAAGTCCAAATGCCCCCGAGAACTTCAACAACATAACAACTAGAAGTTCGGTCACAGCTCAGGATTATCATCTGCAACAACTATTCTTCGAAAATCGAATCAGAGGACACACGTGCCTCGTGCGTGATTAGAGACAGATAATTTGTACGCTGATAATTTCCCGCGAGATTTTAGTATTCTGGCAAGCCTAGTGGCACCATCTCTACTTCTCATCTCTTTACTTTGAGGAATTCACATGGTGCTAAAGATTATTAATGTCAAGAATGCCGTCGCATATAATCGGCGTGCTGCTTTTTCTTCACTCTCGTCCGGGGGCTCTTCATCTGTCATCTGTTGAGTTTCGAAAGTTAGTCAAGGCTAGGACCATGGTTGAATTATATAAAGAGACTAAGGAAATGCTCAAGTTCATCTCTCCCAAGGCAACTCTATCTTATAAGAATGTCACTGAAAAGAGTACTCTCTACGAGGATGGATCTTCAAAGTGGACTTAAGCCTAGTGAGTGCCCACGACGCACAAACATGCTGAGGAGATAGAAGAAATGCTCAAGTCCATCTCTCCCAAGGCTTCCCCATCTTACAAGGATGTTCTCAATGAGGGAGGCCCCCCAAAGTGGACATATGCCCAATCCGTGGCCAATACTTACAAACAGACCGAGGATATAAAGAAAATGGTTAGATCCATTTCTCCTAAGTCATCTCATTCAACTCCTGGTGATACTCCTTTCGACAAGGTTCCGTTATCTCCTGTGCCACGGATAAATTTTGAAAATATCACGTTAAGCAACTCGCCGTCAGATTCCTCCCCAAAAGCTGATTCAACTAAAGGCTTTGAAGCCATACCAGTGATGATGGCAGATACTCGTAACTTGAAGATCAGGTCGCGGCTCTCAAAAAAACTGTGGATGCTACGATGGTTTATATGAAAGAAAGAGAGCGGCAAATGGACTACATCGTCAAAAGACTAGAGTGTAAAAACGCCAATAAGGCATCTATGGAGGAAAGTTCGCGCACCCAAGTTGACAAAGGAAAAGGGGCCATGGATGTTGATAATTTGGCAAAGCATGAGTCCGTTATTGATAATCCAATTCTTGCGAAAGCCATGATGGAATTAATAAAAGAAATGGTGAAGAGTGAGCTTGCATCATCATCTTCGGCGTATTATAAGCCTTACAATCAAAGGATCGAAGTTCTCAAGATGCCTGTGGGATATCAGCCTCCATACTTCCAATAGTTTCATGGAAAGGGGAATCCGAGGCAAAATGTGACCCCGTTTGTCGAAACTTACAATAACGCAGGCACAGGCACAGATGGGGATGTGATGGTCAAACAATTTGATCATTCTCTGAAGGGAAATGCTTTCGACTGGTACTTGACCTCAAGCCTGTCACCATTGATAGTTGGGAACAATTAGAAAGGAAGTTTTTGAATCGTTTCTACAGCACTCGGCGTGTGGTAAGCATGATCGAGCTAACTAATACTCGCCAATGGGAGGAAGAACCTGTCGTCTACTATATCCAACGATGGAGGAATTTAAACTTGAACTGTAGGAATCGCCTGTCAGAAGAAACGTCTATCGACATGTGCATTCAAGGCACTCTAGAGGATTCGATATATTCTGCAAGGGCTCAAACCATGATTATTAGAGGAGTTGGCGACAAAGGCTCATGACATGGAGTTAAGCTTTGTTGGAACCAACATGAGTAACATCCCAATACCTGAGCCACCTAGAGGGACAGGAAGACTAGGAAATCGAGCTGGGGGCAAGCCCGCTTTCAAGGATGGCAAGAAGCAGGTGATGACTATAGATGTCACTCCTATCAAAGTGCCGATTGTAAAAGGAAAAGTCCCAGCAGATGGACAACCACCTGTAGAAGCACCCAGGATAGAGAGGCAACGCCCAACTATGGAAGAAAGGTAAAACAAGAAATATCCTTTTTTCCGATAAAGATGTTGCAGAAATATTTCACTATCTGTTGTCTTCCAAGATGATTGAACTCCCACAATCAAAGCGATCACAACAGGCAAATTTGGTGGGAATTCAAACTTCTATAAAAACCATCACGTCTTAGGGTATTCTATTGAGAAGTGTTTCGTGTTTAAAGAGAAGGTCATGAAGCTCGTACATGACAACAAGATTGATCCAGGTGTATATACTACATTGTCGAATGTAATCACTTTTGTAGAAAATAATGCTTCTAACATCATTTTCGGGACTTTCGGTCCTGCCGAGATGATTGGTCTACCAAGTCTGGGGATAATGTAATAATATATGACCAACGTGTCAAGTTGTGTGGTTAGCTTCGGAGAAACATCTACTGAAGAAAGCTGGTCTTTGGTGACTCACAAAAGTAAGCGAAAGAAATCTTCTAAGCCCGTTAAGAAAATGCTTCCTATGCGAGCAAAGATTGTAATGAAGCCACCAGTAAAAGTGGATTTCAGGAAGACGACAAAAGAAAAAGTTCGCTAGATGAGCAATCCTGAAGAAGCCAACCTCGACTATGTTATGGGATTTCTTTCCAGAACGTTTTCGAAAACTTGTAGATCTATCTAGAAGTTGTCACCACATTGATGTGAGAAAAGAAGTGGCAACCATAAAGGTTGATATTCTAGAAAATCCCGCAGTGATGAATGTTGTGAAGCCATAAGAAGATGGCGCAACAATCACATTTATCGATGAAGATCTTCTTATAGGTCACCAATCTCACAATCAGCCGTATTTGTATCAGGTTATGCCTATGGTACGAAGGTTAATCGCATCTTGGTCGACCGGGTTTGGCAGTTAATATATTGTCATTGAAAGCCCTGAAAGAGATTGGGCTAAGGGTTGATGACTTATCAAGCAACCGACTAATGATACAAGCATTTAATCAGGGAGGAGAACTAGTCGTTGGAAAGATCTGCCTCACCCTCACCATAGGAGATATGGAAGCTGGAGCGACATTATACGTCATCGATTCCAACACCACCTATAATATGTTATTAGGTCGACCATGGCTGCATAAATACGGAGTTGTTACATCCACACTCCATCAATGCTTTAAATTTGTGAAGACGGAGTAACCCACACAATATGGGCATATGCAAAACCCTTTACAGAAGCGGAGTCATACTTTGCTGATGCTAAATTTTATTTGAATAAGGATGGTGGAATTGAGGAAAAGGTTCCAATGCTTGAGCCAATTGCGAAGAGTATCTCAAAGAAATCGAGCATAAACGTCTCACCCATTCAACAAGAAGGCCCCTCAGTTGATCCTACACTTGAAAAGATACAAGGACGGATGATAAGACAAAATGGAATGTGCCAATCTTGCGATATATCCCAAGAGCCCTCGGAGAAGCCGAGGAACCCCCTGTCGTGAGTAGCCATGGTGAAGAAATAGTGGTGCTAGAGGAACTCAATTGGCCGGTGACAAAAATAACGACAATGGCTCAAACAAGTACACCTTTAAAAGGTTTTGTTCGACCTAAACAGGGGGCAATTATCTATCTAGATTCATTGCCCGAAAAGCGCACCGACGAGTTTGATCCAAATGCATTTAGATTAATTTGTACCGCTGACTTCACAGAGGATTGGAAGACACTTGGGGCTGCCTCAAAAGAAGCTAATCTAGGAGGTGATGGTTAAAAGTCAAAATTTGGTCTTGGGTATGAAATTCCAAAGCCCGTCAATCTCATAATGAAGAATTCTTCAATTCATTACATCGAAGCTGATGATAAAGCTACAACCGCATCGACGAGAACTTCAGTATTTCATCGACTCAGAGCCTCGTCTGACCGAAAATCAGTATTTGATAGACTTGGCACTCAGAAAGAAGAGATGGGGGCTCGCAGGTCGACACGATTAAGGTTAAGTCAAGCTCAAAGAAGTCGAATGGTGTGGAAGAGAGTTAATAAAAAAGAGGATATCCCGATATTCGTAATAAAATTACCTCTCGAATGAAGCATCGAACAATTGTTGAAGCAACTACCGGTGAAGTACTAAAAATGAGCACGAAGACATGGATATCTACAGGTAGCAATGGGGAGTCGTCTCATGGTGATAACGGAAAGGACGTTGTCGCTTCCCACCACGTCACAATTACTGAAGCTGATGAAAATACTTCTCTTAAAGAGGATGATGCAAAAAAGGCTCCAGAAGTATTCGAAGACCGAAAAAAGTTTATTGCTGAAGAATGGAAAGTAGTCGATCTTGGGGAGGAAGCGCCTTACATTCCTTAGTGCAAGTTTAACCCATGAAGAAGAAGGGTTGTATGCACAACTATTGAAGGAACACATAGATTTTTTCACATGGAGCTATAAAGAAACGCACGGCCTTGATCCAAATATTGCAGTCCATAAGTTAATTGTTAAGCATGGGGTTCGTCCCATGAAGCAAGATCAACAACGTTTTCGCCCCAAGCTGATCACATTGATAGAAGCCGATCCCATAAATCACAAATATTGTACCCGTTAGGAAGAAGAACGGTCAACTATGAGTTTGTGTTGATTTTCGTGACCTCAACAATGCACGTCCCGAGGATGATTTTTCACTTCCGATCACTGAGATTTTGGTAGATGTGATCACTGGCAATGAAACCCTCAGTTTTATGGATGGATCCTCAGGATATCCGAATGGACCTGAAACATGAGTAAATGACGGCTTTTCGTTCTCCGAAAGGAATATGTTGCTATAAGGGGATACGTTTTGGGTCGGGAGCAACTTATCAACGAGCCATGCAACGAATCATTGACGATATTCTCCACAAGAATGTAGAGTGTTACGTCGATGATCTGGTCATCAAATCTAGACAAAGGCGCGATCATATTGATGACTTAAGAAATGTTTTTGACAGACTGCGAAAATATCAATTGAAGATGAACCCGTTGAAGTGAGCATTCGAAGTCACTTCGGAAAAATTCCTTGGATTCATTGTTCGACACCGAGGAATTGAGGTTTATCAGTCAAAGATAGATGCGACTATAAAATGCAGCCACCAAGACATATACATGAGCTGAAGAGTCTTCAAGGGAAGCTTGCTTATATTCGAAGGTTTATATCGAATTTGGCGGGGCGGTGCCATCCTTTCCATTGACTTATGAAGAAAGGTACTTCTTTTGAGTGGGACGAAGCATGTGAAAATGCGTTTAACTACATAAATGCTCACTTATCAAAACCACCAGTTCTAAATGCCCCAATCAAAAGAGGACCGCTCATACTTTATATAGTGGCGTAAGAGAATGATGATGGAAAGAAGAGTGCTTTGTATTACTTAAGCAGGCCCTTAACCAGAGCATAATTGAATTATTCTCACATCGAGAAGACATATCTTGCTTTAATGTTCACCATACAAAAACTACGACATTATTTGCAGGCACACTCTATTTGCCTCATATCACGAGCAGATCCTCTCAAATAAATAATGTCAAGACCGATTCTATTTGGTCGTCTCGCGAAATGGGCATTTATGCTCCAAGAGTTTGAAATCTTGTCAATGCCTCAAAAGGTTGTGAAAGGACAAGCTTTGGTTGATTTCTTGGAAGATCATCCTATGACAGGTGATTGGAAAGTGTCGGAAGAATTACCCGATGAGGAAGTAATGTTGGTGCATGTTCCCTCTCCATGGAAATGTTCTTTGACTGGCCATCAACTCAGAGGCGCTGGAGCTAGAGTTGTATTCATCACATCCGAAGGAGATGTCATCCCTTACGCATATACCCTCACTCAGTTATGCTCAAACAATATGGTTGAGTATCAGGCTCTCATGCTCGGGCTAGAAATAGCCATGGATAACAAAGTAAATAGTTTGAGAGTATATGGAGACTCCAAGCTTTTGATTAATCAACTTCTATCCACATACGATTTTCGCAAGCCAGAGCTTTGCCTTACCATGACTATACGGTTAAACTTGCACGGTGGTTCCCGGACATTATAATAAGTCATATACTGAGAAAGGAGAATGCACAAGCAGACGACTTGGCAAATCTAGCCTCTGCACTTACTTCGGTAGATAGGGAGATCAACATCAGATTATGCCAAGCATGGGTGGTTCCACCAATCCCTGACGAGGAGAAAACAGATGAAATTAATCTCACATCCGTCTATGACACATAACACCAAGATTGGAGACCACTTATCGACTTTCTCAAGCATGGAAAGCTGCCCAATGACCCGCGACAGAAAGTAGATGTGAGGAGAAGATCGCATCGATTCATATATTTTAAGAATACTCTTTATTGACGATCCTTTGAAGGAGCGTTCTTGTTATGCCCTGGAGTGGAAGAAGCCACCAAAGCACTAGAGGAGGCGCATTCTGGAGTTTGTGGGGCTCATCAATCTGGTCCTATGGGTTATTATTGACCGACAATGGTAAAGGATTATATAGAGTATGCTAAGAAATGTCAAGCTTACCAATTTCATGAGAAATTCATCCAACAATCACCCGAGCCACTACATCCTATTGTACCATCCTGGCCATTTGAAGCCTGGGGGTTAGATGTCGTATGGCCTATAACTCGTAAATCGTTAGGGGACCATTTGTATATTCTTGTGGCAATTGACTACTTCTCCAAATGGGCAGAAGCTGCACCCTTCCCGGAAGTGAATAAGGAAACCGTGATTACCTTCATCAAGAATAATATCATTTTTCGTTATGGCAAACCTAACTACATTATTACTAATAATGGCTGTAACTTTTCTAATAAGGCCATAGATAAATTCTGCAACCGATTTGGCTTCAAACAGTACAATTCTTCCATGTATAATGCGGCTACAAATGGGCTGGCAGAAGCATTCAATAAGACAAGATGCAATGTTCTCAAGAAGGTGATCGATAAAGCTAGAAGATTTTGGCATGAACGAGTATGAGAAGCTCTATGAGCGTGTCGTACGACATACAGAACCGCGACTCAAATGACGCCATATTCATTAGTCTGTGGTGTCGAGGCGGTCCTTCCACTTGAAGGGCAAATACCGTCGATGCGAATAGCTATACAGGAGGGACTTTGACAAGAGGATAATGTGCGATTTACATGAACTAGAAGATTTGGATTTGAAACGTCTAGATGCTCAGCAACGGATTGAATGCTGCCAGGCAATGACATCAAAATCGTTTAATAAGAAAATACGTCCTCGCTCCTTCCAAGTTGGTGACCCTGTATTCCGGTGCGAAGACCTATAATTGTCGTGCATAAGACTGGCAGTAAATTCACATCCAAGTGGGATGGTTCATACATATTCCAAGAGGCTTATAGATGGAGTACGCGTCGGACCGATCAATGGGAAGTTCCTAAAGCGATATTACGCCTGAAGAATGATACTCCATGTCGCATGAGCCTAAACTGCACGACACAAAAAAAATGCACGAAGCAAAAAAAAAGGAAAACAAAAAAGAACAAAAATAATAATAAAGCAAAAAATAATATAAAAAACCAAAATTCTTCATGTAATACTCTTAGCTCGCATGAGTATAAACTGTGAACGAAATAATTAAAAGATTATGAAATGATCTAGGTCCATACAAACTTGAATCATTTTTTATTGGCAAAATATCAATTTATGGCCTCAACTTTGAGCCAACTTTCTGTTTTATCGTTAGCTTAGTCTGTTATATAATTTTACCACCAACTTTTATTTTTATTTTGATTTTGGCCAATCTTGAATTTTATCACGCATAAGCCAAACATACCCTGATAGACAATTTTCATTTATCGACTAGAAAGGAATAAAATTAAAAAAAATGGGAAATAATATTGAAACCTTTCATGTGTCTTTTTATTTTAAAATTTTGATAGACAAATTAAGTTAATTGGAAGCCAAGTTAACGATAGTTCCTGATGCTGTCAAAAAATATGCAAAATCGATGAAGGTCGGATGATGTTCTATTAGGGGGCGGCTACTACGAATCATAGTTGTTAAAGCGCAAAGCGTACAAAAAGCGCAAACCTCTCAAATCGCTTTAAGCGCAAAGCGCGCTTTTGACATGTAGGCATCAATGTTAATCTCTTTTCGAAGATTTTTCCGATGAATCCATTCCTAATATCAATCCCGACAAATAGCACAAGATTTTATCATAAATCAAATAAATCGAAACCAACAGAAATCAAAACCTACGTATATTTGAAAAGAGACAAACTGAGCTAGGAATGGGAGTTAAGTATTTGCAACTCCAGAAATCAACCCCACAGAAATCAAAACGCCAACCTACAGAAATCAACCCCATAGAAATCAAAACCTGCATATGCAAGAGATAAGAAATCTGAAATCACTGCAAGAGAGGGAGGGTTTGGGACGGGGTCCGGCGGGGCGACGGGAAGGAAGGCTTCTGGGAGGGAGGGAGGGCTTCAGGCGCTGGGAGGGAGAGCTTCTGGGTGAAAGGGAGGGAGGTCTTCCGTCTGGCGCTAGGAGGGAGTGCTTTAGACAGAAAAAAAGGAAAAATAGGGTTTAGTATAGGGACCGTTGCGCCTTTGTCGCTTCAGCTGCGCTTTGCACCTCGCGCTTAAAGCCCGAAGCGCCTCCTAAGTGCGCGCTTCATGCGAGCCGCTTCAGAGCTTGGGAGCGAAGCGCTGGGGATGCGCCTCACTGCGCTTTGCGCTTAAAGCGCGCTTTTGACAATACTGCTACGGATAAAGTGGATTATGAGAAGAATGAATGAGAGGTCAAAAATCCACTGTTATAGGACATGAGTTAGACTATATTAAGGCCTCGTTTAGCTTTCGCTAGAAGAAATTCAAGATTGGCCAAAATCAAAACAAAAATAAAAGTTGGTGAGAAAATTATATAACAAACTAAGTTAATAACAAAACAGAAAATTGGCTCAAAGTTGAGGCCATAAAGGTATATTTTGCTTTTTTTATTAAAAGAAAAGGATTATTATAGTATGACATAACAGTGGGAGGAATCGAATTCCAAAGCCTAAATGAATTAGAAAGGCTCCAGAGTAAATTGTACAATCTCCTCGCGTGAGGTCTCGATCAACTCGCAAAGCTCTTCCAAAGACTAAAGATCTTCGTCACGGGCTACGTAGACTCCCTCCAAAGCACGTATGGATTCCTTCTAGCCCTCAACCTTTACAGCCGCATCAACAGTCTTTGTTATGACCTTCTTGAGAATGTCTTCCCGATCCACCTTGGCCTTAATGAAATTAGATAATTGTCTTTAGAGCTCTTCAATCATGATGGCCTATGAAGCCCTTCGTCAACAAGATGGCCTTCTAAGTTGGTCTTCTCCACCATGATGTTCTTCTCTTCAGCTTCAGCTTCAACGAGATAACTTCTGATCAACGCAACCTCTTCATCACGATTTACTGCACTCATCATTCCTTTAGTAGTGGTCTCCAAGTCTGAGTAGTGCACTCTCTATATACTTTCTGATCAAAGTGTGAATGGGTGTCAAATCCAAATGCTCGCACTTATTGATAAGACTAAGAGCATCCTTAATCTCCTTGGCAATAGCGTGTCCTCTACTGAAAGGGGTCTTCGAAATCTTCTCCTTGATGTCATCCCAAATACTAGTCGCAAACCTCTTCTATGCTCGCGAGGCAATTGAGTCGAAATAGAAAGACGATATGACTAGTGTAATTGAGACTAGATCAACAAAATGAGAAGGACCATTGTTTCCCTCAGGCTGGATCACTTCCTTCACAACATGCTTGTCCTTTCAAAGCGACTTTAGGAGCTCTTGACCAAGAGGGCTCAATACGGAAGGCTCACCATTGTCCCCATGAAATCGACCAACTCATTTGCAGGCTGTAGTAGCAAACAAAGTTGAGATAAGACGCTAATTGTATAAAACATGTACCTAAATTATATAAGATGCACACCAACTCATTTCCAGCCAGAACGATGTCATTTGGCACGTCTTCGACTACATCGAGTTCCCCAAATGCATGCCTTGAATGCCTATGTGTCTTGAAATGTCTATTGTCATCTGGAGTTTCCGACTTTTCAGAATGTACAACTATCAATGAAAATAAGGCATGTTTATCAAAGTGATAAAACAAAACAAACCAAAATGAAAGATACGGGTGTTTATAAATACCTATATTTGTGGTAAAGGCATTTTCTTTTGGGTTATGTTGACTAGCTTGGCTGGTTGACTGGCTTGGCTGCCTTCTCTCTAGTATCGTTATCTTTATATGGAGGACGACGTATCCCAACAATCAGTATCTCTATCCCTCGTTTGAGGTAATCATCATGCTTCCTTCTCCACCATTTAGAGTATATCTTCGTTCAATATGTGTTTAAATTAGTATGAGTAAGGGGAGTACCCTTCGTTCAATTGAGAATTAGTCTCGTTTCGCACCGAGAGACGCCATATTGTGTGCCCTTCATCTAATGAGGGGGATCGTATACTTCAGTATGTATAGAATGTCCTGACAAATCTCGAGCTAACGGTTGAAGTGCGGAGGATAATAAGGTTCCACAATAAAAGAGTTGTCACGCCTTAATGTCAAATAGTATGATCGGATGCTTATGAAAAAGTTCAATGAATTCTCATATAAGTCAAAAGAATCCTTAATCCATAGACCGCCCTTCTTGTGGAAGAAGTTATGACACCAATATGTATTCCCTCCATCATGGATAAATTCTCGAGCCTCATGAGCATCAAAGTAACGCGCCCCACCTTCGCCAGAATAACCAATCATCTGAAGGCCAACAACATCATTTGGAATAGGAAAGTGAGTCTGAAAATAGAACGATGATCATCCACCCACGTAATGCACTAAAAAACAGACTTTAGGAGCCCTGGCAGGGATGTAATTGCAAATCTCATTCAGTTCTCGGTATATGATAGCCAAAACAGGAATAGAAGGCTAAAGAGAAGAGAATTGATAGTCTAGGGAGATGCGTCTGCTATTGGCCCTGTAGGATTATAAGATTTCTTTGGACGAGTTGATTTCTTCGGCATACACCTAGGAGGTCTAATATATTTTTTTTCTCACTTGAACCAGAACTCGATCCAAGGCGAGATAGAAACAATCCCCTTATTCATGATATCTTTATTTTTCTGCCTACTTCGATCATCCTTAGTGTTTTGTTCCAGAAGACGAGAAAATGCCTCAAATAGATATGTGCAGCTCTTCGGAAGAAATCTGCTTCGGGAGTTCGTGCCAGTGAGTTCTTTCAAACAAGGGATCGTCTCCTCATACATTCTGCCATCAATAGGAAGCCACCAAGCTTATAGAGATCCTAAAAAGAATTAGAAAAAGCTTCACGCGATGTGTCGAGGACGTTAAACTTCAACACCAAGCTTCACAGAAAGCCCGCATGACATCAATGTTACGATCATAACTATAGCGCGAACAATAAATGGCATTAAATATGTTGGCCTTTCTGAGAACTTTTTCATCACGAGTGAGTGTGTCTTCAAGTCATTCCCAATATCTTGGAATAAAACCGAATTCACCACGAAAGCGAACACAATGTACCACTCAGATTTTCCAGAAATGATGTTTCTCCCTAACAAACGTGAAGCCGTTGGTTCTACCATGAGCGAGGGAGTAACTTTAACGACCTCATATTCAACAAGGAGGTCTCAGGGATTTGCGACCAATCACTTAAATTATTACGGTTTTCATCTAACTGGTCACAAGGTGTGACAAAAAAACCGATAAGTGGACGATGGACTACTAATTCCACTGTGTTGCGGAGGTCACCTTCATTTTCAGCAACACACAAATACTCACGCCCAGAAATGATCTTCTTAGTAAAATGAACCATGGCTCCAACGAATCCTGACAAGTATGTGGATAAGTTACTAAAGTGAAATATCGGGCAAGCATCCAGTATACGGGAAAGGCCAAAGGAATATTCGACAGCGGTCCCATGCATACGGGGATGACCGAGGGAATATCCGGCAACGGTCTCATGCGTACGGAGAAGGCCGAGGGAATATTCGGCAGCGGTTCCATGCGTTCGGGGAAGGCCGAGGGAATATCTGAAGGCGAATGACCTGCAAAGCAATAACAAATAAATAATAATAAATCACACATACCTTAAGGAAGATCTCCTAGGAAAAGATTTTGCAGTCGGATACAACGTCGAATATCTCCCGCGATTGACTGACAAAGTATTCCAACTGTGGTTTTTCCAGACTTTCAATGAGATGAGAGTTGGACGTCCCTGGCCAAGACATGCGAAGATGATAGGCATCATGAAGTTGAGAATATGGGCGCTAATCCCAGACGAATACATCTTGATTTCGTCCCCATGAGACGAAAGAAAAGCTTCGAGCTGCGGAATTTTTTAAGGCTGATGCTAATCAGTACCGTAACCTTGTTGAGACAAAAATTCACGAGGTCGAAGAAAGAGAGCATAATGCGAGGAGGCGCATTGAATCTTTTAAATTTAAATGGGATGCTAAAGAAAGCGAAATCTTAGAAGAAAAGAGATCTCTGGTTGAAAGACAAAGAGTTCTTCGCTAAGGAGAAGGAAGGTTATTGGAGAGTCGGTTGTTGTTGAACCAGAGGGAAGAACATATTTTGACAATGTCTCAAGAACTAGATGGAGAGACAAAGGGCTATTTGGGGCGATAATAAATCAGAGCCGGATCTCAAAACGGCTTTGCTCTTGCAAAATGAGGAGTCCATTGTCAAAAGGGAGTCTTTAGTGAACAAGAAAGAGAAAGAACTACTCATTTTACAAGAAAGTCTTTCAAGCAAGCAATCAAATGAAATAAAGAAAGTCCTTGATGGCCATGAATCTGCTATCAAATCAAGGAAAGTTGAACTTGAAGCCGAAATGGAGATGAAGCGGAAGTTGGTTGACGATAAAATTGGAAACATGTGAAGGGTTAGGGAAAGAGATAGACTTGAAAGATCATGAGGAGCAACTTCAAGACAGGAAGCACGACATGCAAAAACGCTTCAAGTCCTTAACGAAATCATGAAAAATGGAGGAATTAAAAAATACTTTAATTAAATTCTGTTTGTGTTGCAAATTATACATGAGAAACGAATTAAAGTGGGGGCATATGTAGACATTAAAATTTTGTCTATAATAGCATCATATCAAGCCTAGTAACACTTTGGATGTACTAATAAAAATATAATAATAATATAAGCTACCAAGTCTGTCCAAGAAGCGAGCATTTGACATAATAGTATCTAAACGCAAATCCATGTAATGATGTTTATTTGGGTCTTATTTGGGCCATGAGCCCAATCCAAACAATGCATTTTGGGCCAATAGCCCGGTCCATTGGGAGTTACCTAATATGGTATAATCAATTTTCGAATATAAATTGGCCCTAGAACCTTATAAATAGGGATCTTCTCAATTCACAACGAGAGACGCCATATCCACATATAGGTGGAGAGAAGGCTCTTAGAGCTCTTGAAGATTCTTGCTGCCTCCCGCTCGCCGAAGCTCTGTCGACGCCCATCACCCCGGTGTTCTTCTGCAACACGCCCCGAGGTTCTGCCGGATCAAGTTCAAAGGCCCAGACGACTTCATCAAAGCATTCGAAGCTCGCCGGATCACACCCATAAGACCCGATGACTTCGGCAAGCTATCGAAGTGCTGTCGGATCAAGCCCAAAGGCCCCCGATAACTTCAATAGATATCATCACAAAGTTCTGTCGGAGCTCAGGATTATCATCCGCAACAATTATTCTTCGAATATCGAATCAGAGGACACATGTGCTTCGTCCATTACTAGACACGGAACTCGCTACATTTTTTTATACCACAATTTGTACGCTGATATTTCCCCGCAAGATTTCAGTGTTAGCAGCGCTCAATCTGAGTATTCTGATAACACCAATTTGTGCTTGAAAAATACGACTCCATTTTCTAAAGTGAAGCCTGGCCGTGAGGATGGGTCTTGCTCTAGGTCTGATTTTATTCCTTGGATAAACCCATCTACCCCTGCTCCTTGATAATGCCCCCCGCGGCGGGCCACACCGGTCCACTTAATGCTCCGAACAACCCCTCATCATCCCGTTGAGACAAGGCATTGGCCGCGGAATTAACCTTATTCGGGTTGTATACTATCACTAAATCTTATCCCGTAAGTTTTGCCACCCACACTTGCTGAAATGGCGTCCCGATACTCTAGGTTAACTAGTATGGTGGTCCATACGCACCGTAAATTTGCGGCCGACCAAATACGGACGCCAATGTTGGATCGCCAAGGCTAATGCCATCAACTCCCGCTCATAAGTAGATTTGGCCAATGTGACCGGCTCGAAAGTCTTAATGAAATACACAACTGGACGCTACTCCTACATCAAGACCGCTCCCAATCCTGTCCCCAAAGCATCACACTCCACTACATATTGTTTCAAAAAATTAGGCATAATCAAGATAGGCGCCAACGTTAGGGCTAACTTCAATGCCCGAAATGCGGCATCCGTCTCGTCAGTCCAACAGAACGGTGAAGGGGCCTCCTTTCCTAGCAAATTCGTCAAGGGACGAGCGATGGATCCATAGTTATGAACAAATCATCGATAATAACCCGCTAAACCAAGGTCCTTGGACTCCTTGGTCCGAACGCGAGATTGGCCATCCCAACACTGCCTTGACCATTGTGGGATCCATGGCAACCCCAAGCTCTCAGATAATGTGACCCAGATATTCCACCTCTGGCACCCTGAAAGCACACTTCTTCCGATTTGCTTTGAATGGATGGTGCTCCAGAAGATCCATCACAATCATCAAATGATTGACATGCTAAGATAAGGAGACACTGTATATCAAGATATCGTGGAACAAAACAACACAAACCGCCGTAGAAATGGCCAGAACAAATCATTCATCGTCGATTGGAAGGTTGATGGAGCGTTCATGAGGCCAAAAGCATCACGAAAAGCTCGTAATGCTCGTTGTGCGTGCAAAATGTCGTCTTTGGTATATCGGCAGAACCCATGCGAATCTGATGATACCCCACACACACTTAGAAAAAAAATAGTCATCCTTGCCAGTTCATCGAACATATCCTGGATCATCGGAATTGAATATTTATCGGGAATAGTGACTTTATTCAATTCTCGATAATCCACACAGAAACACCAACTCCCATCCTTCTTGTTAACCACTAATATCGGCATCGAGAACGGACTAGTACTAGGCTGGATTATCCCCGCTAAGGGCATGTCGGCGACCAAGCGCTCGATCTTGTCTTTTTGTGCATGTCCATACCTATAAGGTTTGACGGAGACTGGCCCCGCTCCTGGTTGCAACTCAATACGATGATCCGTGGTTCGTTGAGGAGGCAGACCCTGTAATTCTCCAAATATCATCGAGTGCTCCTCCATAATCGATTGCACAACTGTGGGTACCTTACCCCCCAATTGGTTTTGTTTCCTCACACTACGCGAGTACTACTAATAATTCTCCACCTAAGATTTTCAATAATGATCACAGGCCTGTTGGGGACCTACACAGTGATGGATCGCCGCGTAACACGACTTGTCGCCCGCTCGAATCGTATGCAAATGGATTCCCAATTCATTTTGATATCCCTCAATGTAGCTAACCAAGCTACCCCTAATATAACGTCCACGCCTCCTAGAGGAAATAATTATCCATCGATCCTTCTCTTGTAGACGTGTAGGTCAATAAGGAGATTCCTACATATACCAGAAGATTGCAAGTGATGCCCATCTCTTAATTGCATTGAAAAAGGACTGGTGGGATCCACGGCCAAGCCCACATGAGGCAGCAGGGAAGGAGATACAAAATTGTGACTATCTCCACTATCAATAAGCACCGTCGCCAAAACCCTGTCGATGCTTCCACGAACGCGCATTGTTTTGGGACTCGTTAACCTAGCCAAGGAGAAGATTGGGAGGGTCGCACCTTCTGTTGAGACTTCTCTATACTCTCCCATCGAAACTTCCTCGGCTAACTCCATACACTCCACCAACTCAAATCCCAGTAACCCATCGTTGCCCTTCAAGAGTACCCTCAATTGTTTATCTGCACACTCATGACGAGGATAGTATGACTATCGGCATCGAAAACATAATTTATTTGCGCGCAAGGCGGCAAATTCTTGTGGTAACAATTTATGGAAAGGACCCCTGTTTGGATGTGGGGCGGTCTGATATGTCGGTGCCATCATTTGGGTCACTTTCCGGGGTTCAGTAATTAGCGTTGGCCGCGCGGTGGATAACACGGTGGGCTACCACATGGTGTCCCCGGCAGCATGGGCCGCCCCAACCCATGGAGGTCGCGGTGAGTATCTAGGTGGTCGGCTTACTGTCCCAGTCTAATCATACTGGAATTGGAGTTCTAAGCTGCGTGCCAGATGCATTGTGATCTCTAGATTAGTTGGGTTCCATGCTCGGATGCGCACGCGAAGGAATTCATCTAGCCCATATAGGAAGTATCCAAGGTAGTGCTCTTCTGTCAACCCAGGGAGGTGCGATGAGAGTTGCGTAAACTCCCTGATATACTCCCCTATCGTTCCCCACTGTTTGATGGCTGACAATAGCTCATAAGGGCTGCCTTGGTACCTATCATCGAATTGACCAATCAACGCCTACGAAAACTCATTCCAGGTAACGTGATCTTGTCATGCATGAAACCAGCGGAACCAATCTAATGTCTAATCCTCCATGGCAATCATGGCTAACTGAATTTTATGCGTCTCTTTCACTCCGAGTGTCTCAAAGTATTGGTCTGCCTTTGCCAACCATCCTAAGGGATTATGACCATTGAAGAACAGTAGATTCTTCATCGACGACCAGCTCTGTCCACCCGAATCCCCAACGGAACAGGTCACGATCGGTGACTGGGGAACCCCATCCCTTAACACGTTTGGCGATGGTGGGCGTGCCTCATGTAACGCGGTAAGAGCCTGCATGATCTTTTGAAATTGTCAATCGGTGTCCACCCTTGACATCGTGACTTGTAAAGAAAAGGTTTCCAAGCGTTGATCAATGGCCTCCAGTCTACCAGTCAACTCCTCAACCTTCGTCTCCAACTCCGAAATTATGAATGTATTAATCGTCATTGTCAATACAGTCGCTTTCGAGAATCCGACAGGTTGGACTGATTGTTAAGGTCAGAACTGACCAACCTTAACGAACCAAGCCAAAAGGCCGATAAACCAAGCCAAGACAACCATAATAATTCTTTCCCCAAAATAATCGATAACCCTAACAATGTTTACCAAATCCTTATAAACCACTAATTGGGCTAAGCCCACTTTCCAGATCGTCAAATAATTTATTCAACTAAATAAGCTAAAACCTATACTATCTGGTTAAAGTTGATTCCTCCTAACATAGACTTGAAGAGGACCACGTAAACACTCGATCCCTTCCAGTTCCGCTTCGACCCACTGTTCCATAACAAGTTTGCACTCTTGAGCAATGACTTATCCTATCAAATGATTGCAGTGAAACAGTATCTCGGATTAGCCCTGCAGATGCAAATGAATCATGGGATGTTCTTGCAGTGGATGACAACAATATCATCACAGGTAAGACAAATGTACTAATGTCTATTTCATGAGAAGAAATTGTTTAGCAACAGAAATTCTGGGCAACAGATCTCGGCCACATCTGTGGATCAACGGTCCAGAATACAGGTTCAAGGGACAGGAAACCTGATGCGCGTCGTCAACGCAACAAAAATAAATTCCTATTTCGACCTAACTAGAATACTAAGGGCAAGCAAGGGGTTGATCCCATAGAGAATTGTGCTGACAAAACACTCCTAGCGTCGTTCTCGGCAATCGGTCGAGGTCAAGTAGAAAAGGAAGTTGATTTTAATTAAAAGCAAGAAATCAAAGAAAACAACTAAGGTTTACCAGTTTTAATAATACCTAGGACATTCGACTTCCCCTCGCGTCCTATGCACCCGATCCCCTTCTTCTTAATGCTACCAAATTATTATAATTGCTAACATAGGTTGCTAGACTCTCCCTGTAGTCCTCCCGAACATCCGAAAACGTACCACCATGTATCGAATTCCCTACTCTATTCTAGCCAAGAAACTAGGGATGGCCCGTTATATTTAAACCCTATATAGTTACCTAAGGTGTTCCGGTATATCCCTATGATTCACACTAAAGCCCGGTTTCCCAACACTTAGACTTCTTAGGCTATACAATTCCAAATCTAACCTAGACTACCCTTCTGAGTCTCCCTAAGTTATCAAATAAATGTTACAGGGTGATCAGTCATTTAACAAGCATTAAGAATAGGATTGGATAAACAATTACTAAAAATCCGAATCACATAAAGGAAGAAGGTTCACGAATACATAGGAGCACGAGGTTCCATCATAGCCCTTGAAAAACGATTTAGTTCATAGCTAAAGAAAACGAAAACAATAAAATCGACATAAAGGAAACTAAGAAAAGTAAAGTAGGTAGAATCGGCTCCGTCGTCGGCCTTTGTCTCCAATAGCCTCCTATGTCCAATCCCCCCCTCCAAAATGATTGAAAAAGGTCTTTATATATGTCCTAGAAATAACCCTAGAAAATCTAAAAAAATCTGGAAATGAAAGATTCTCGGTGTCTGTACGTACAGCTGCACAAGTCTTGATGCAGCTGCACCAACTTCTCCGTCCAGTGGCTGACCCTCCGCTGCAGCTGCACCGACTTTCGTTGTAGTTGTACCGACTGGTCGGATCCGCAGCTTCTTCATGGCTCCTCCTTCCATCTCCAACTCTTCTTTCTCTCACTTAAACTACCAACAAAGTATACAAAAGTGAGGAGACATTAAAGAAATAAAAATACCTAACAATTAAACAACTAAAATGCCTAAAACTAACCAAAATCAAGTCTAAAACATGATCCCTTAACTCTATTTTCATAGAGTTATCAAAACCCAATAAGAAGGTGACCACGGAAACAAACTAGGCGAAGGCTTGCTGGGCGAAGCAGTCATCAAGCGATAAGGTTACCAGGCGACGGGCGACAAGGGTCAATAAAGCGACAGTCAACTGGGCGAACGAGGAAACACTATGGCGAATGCCAATGGGCGACGCGGACGATCAGTGGCTGTTAAAGAAGATTCCAGACAATCTCAGGATTTTGAAGGGAATTGTCACCAAGTTTGATCATATGGAAAGACGATATTCCATGAAGACCGGTGACAAAGGAAGCATAATATATGTGTAATATTTTGTTACCGTACATACGTAGATCTAACTTAATATAAATAGTCATTCTTAGGCATTGTATATGGACACCTCTCTGCATATGGACATATTGTCATATTATCTTCAAGCATTCTAGCGGTCAAGCTCTCTTTGTGCTCCCGCATTCCTGCTTCCCTCCGAAGGCATCGTCGATGGCATCCGTAAGTGCTTCCGCTTAAGGGTGTTCGTCTGATGTCTTCCTTCTCTTTTTCTTTTTCATACGGCGACTACACACATTCAACGAACCTCCGAGCGCCAGTTGCTCATAGTGCCAGAGATTTCTGACGTGTTTGCATCCGGCTTGTCCGTGGTCACTTCCGAAACGAACAGAAATGGTGTTTATTCTTGGTCTTGTCTTCAGTGTTCAGCAATCCAACACAAATTCATGAACTCAAATGGGGAAGTCTTGTTGAGGAGGCAAGTGAAACCTGTTGTTCTGGCTCGGTATTCCAAGCCCCATGTTTACAACCGTGGCCCTCGTTCTCTCTCGGCATTAAGTTTTTCAAGGACCTCAGCCTTTCTTTCTGCTCTTGGTTCCAGCTTGGTTATTGCAAACTACGGGTATTCATGTTTGTTCTTCATCTGCACCTCGTGATGATTGCCCATGGTTTAACCTCCGTAGATATGCAGTTGTCCATTCATTGTTCTGAAGGACAAATAGATTTATGGTAAATATTTCCATCATCCTCATATTCTCTTTTGAAATGGTCATTAACCACAGGTGTTCCTTAGGCTTTGAGGAAGAGGCAGTACAGTCAGCTTCCTGGAAAAATTGGTTGCCAGGTGGCTACCAACTGTCGGTCCATCCTCAGTGTGTGTACATTTTAGCTACAGGTATGCATTATACATACATAAATCTCTCCTCTATGATGTTCAGGATGTCGAGGATGCACTTGCTGCAATAGACCACACCATCCTTCCAAGATGGCTTTCCTATGGTGGTTTCTTAACTACTCGCTTGATCTACCGGGTAAAATTGGCTAGAAGGCATTTTTTAAAGCAATCCATACCGGATGAGTTTGTTATTCTCAAAGTCTTGGTTACGTCAATTGAGTATCTATGGCATTATACAGGCACTGGAGAGGTTTGCCGCTGCTGCTGCACGTAACCCTGTGTGTAGTACCGTGCTGATGGTTGGTACATCCGATATTCCCAACTAGAGCGACTACAAAGCCCTTGGAAATGAAGGCAAGTAGGTTTTCCCAGAAGTCTCTTCTGCAGGACATCTAGCGATCTTTCACCGCAAATCCCCTATTTCTCATTCTTCGAAGTACGGGTCCATTTGGATGCATATCGTTACAATAGATTCTCTTGCCTTCAAAAGCCGTATAGAGCTATGTCTATTCTGTAGTTGTGTTAATCTAACTATCTGCCAGACGAGTTTATTGCAGGTCAAGACATCGACTATCTTCCTACTCGGGGCACAAGATCGCCGTGTCCTAGCTCGACCGGGTTACAAGTAAGACACTACTGTATCATCATTACACGGAGTTGTTTACAAGTGATTTAGCTCTGCCACTTCACTTCTTAGTAATTTACCAACCATAATGGGAAGCGGAACGGGAGCTAACGTGCTCGATACCAAAGTTAGTTAATGGCTCTGAAATGTTTGGTAACGGGTAACTGAGCTTAGTAAAGCTTAGTATCAATACACGGACTTTTACTAAACTATGCTTTTGAGCCTATAAAATGTACTAAAATATGTATAGTAATTTACTAAACCGTGAAATTTACTAAATATACCCAATAAAGTCTATGTACATTTTACCAAGCACATTTGGAAAGTTTAGTAACTATTTACTATATTTTTAGTAACTCATTAGTAAATTACTAAACGATAACGTGGCTTAGTAAAAGACATACAGACTTAGTAAATTGTCTCACGTATGAACAATAATGGGCTTTGTACATTTTACTAGTCAATATATAACGCAAATTTAGTAAATTACAATACAGTATTAAAAGGTTTAGTAAATTACAATACGATATTAAAAGGTTTAGTAATTTACTAAATGTTTTAGTATAGTTTTAACAAAAAAAATTACTGCTAAACCTGTGGACTCTGTAAAAGCCCGTACATCTTTTACTAAAATTATTAGCAAAGTACTAATAATAGTGGTACCTTATTGTGATTCGTATCGTAATTTACTAAACTTTTTTGTACCGTATCGTAATTTACTAAATTTACGCTATACATTGACTAGCAAAATGTACAAAGCCCATTATTGTCCCATGCATGTGACAATTTACTAAGCCCATAGGCCTTTCTAAGTCACTTTAATGTTTAGTAATTTACTAACAAATTACTAAAAAAAATTTAGTAAATAGTTACTAAACTTTCCAGACCGGGCTTAGTAAAATGTATAAAGCTCATTACTGTTCATGCGCAAGACAACTGTTTAGTAATTTACTAATTAATTGCTAAAAAAATTATTTAATAGTTACTAAACTCCCCGGAATGTGCTTGGTAAAATGTACAAAGAATTTACTGGGTATATTTAGTAAATTACTGAACATATATGAGTACATTTTACATGTCCAAAAGCATACTAAGCTTTTACTAAGCCAAAGTGCTTATTACCAAACTTTTCGGATCCATTTACTAAAGAATGGTATTATTTAGTACTATTTTACTGAAAAACGCTGAATTTTAGTACTAATATTCCGTACGTGGGACGATAGCGGCTTCGAGCATTGTGCTCCTCAACCAATCACTAGTAATTTTTAGCACTAATGGCTATGATATTTCCGTACCATTGTCATGCAAACAAATGTTTAAAATGAGAATGATTGAGTTTGGTCCGTCCAGTAATGTTAAACAATTTCACTAATTTGTATAATCTTAAAAAAAAAAATCTACCATATTAGATATCTTTAGGGGGCAGAGATAAGAGTATTTGAGAATAAAGAAATTTCAAAGATACTTTATTTTTAGAAAATTTTTTGTTATCCGACTCAAATGGATATTGATTTGTTAACATGATTTATAAGGGTGACAGAGAAACACTGTAATAGGAGATGGAGATGGGGTGAATGAGGTGGAGTAACAGAAGGTCAAGCCCCCCCAAAAACCCTACATCGCGACCTGCTCTCCTCGTCAAGGGGATCCCTAGGTTCGTTTTCTGCTCATTGTCTTTTTATTTGATTTTCGTTATTCTCTGCGTGGCTGGATTGATTGCTCTCTTTGGGTAAAAATGTCTTGGATGAATCGAATCCTTGGAAACCCTAAACTTCGTTGTGACGTGGATTTCCGGTGGTGCAGAGGGAGAGAGAGAGAGGGGAGATGGGGATATTCGTATCCAAGTTCTGGTTCATGATGTTCCCGGCCAAGGAGTACAAGATCGTGGTGGTGGGTTTGGACAATGCCGGCAAGACTACCACCCTCTACAAGCTTCATTTAGGGGAGGTCGTTACCACTCATCCCACGGTCGGCAGCAACGTCGAGGAGGTCGTCTACAAGAATATCCGCTTCGAGGTACTTACCACACCCACCCACCCACCTAGTTCAAAAAAGAAGAACAAAATTCCCTTGTTTCCAAGACTCATTTGAGGAGTTCCTGTCGTATGCTCTTGTTGGCTCCCTTGAGAAATGCTTTTTTGGAGTATTTAGTTAGTTAGCTGATTTTAGTTTTTGGTGAGGAGAGGATTGGTAACCGGAAGCATTAACATGAAATCCCTCCGAATGAGGAGCTTCTGAAAGTCTTCTTGGACACTCATATATTCTCAAAAGCACAAAAAAATCCCCCATTAACTGAAGATTAGAGCAGGACTCCATGGTCTTGCCTTGCTGCCCCCCTTTTTCGTCTCCTGAAAACAAAATAAATAAATAAATATTCTTCCCCTGACTTAAATTGAAAGCTGCTGCTTGTTTTCATAGGATTTCCCTTACTTAGCTCTCGGGTCGTAGCACATACGAGGGAAGCTTGTATTGCTTCCCCAAATCTGTATTAATTGCTCAAATGGAAAAGTTGGAGTTGAAATCATTTAGGGGTTATGAAAAATAAGTAGTTATTTCTCTTGATGTATTGGGGCTTCTCATCATTGAAGTATTTTCGGCATTCCCTTTTAGTTCATTGGTGAAGCTTAAGCAGTCAGGCAGGGATACTTCATATGATGTTTTGGGCAGTCAAACAATTTGTCTGCTCTGCTCCCATCGACCTATAGCTCTCCCGATCTGCTCATTCAGAGCAATGAAATAGGGAAATGGAAATTGAGATAGGCTGCTGTAACTGCTTTTGGTTTAGTCTTTAACAAGACAGAAACTTTGGAATAATATTTGCTTATCCGTCATAATGGAATTTTGGTTATGTTTCTGGAAGAGCATTAGATAGCTACTGAAAAGAGCATATTTGATGAAATTTTAAAATTAAGAGGTCCAAGCAAGCTAAATGGGCATTTAGCTCTAGGAGATTACTGCTAAATCACATCATATTTGGACACATTTCCATGAACTTATAGCCTGGTGCTGGTTAGGTTTGGGACCTTGGCGGACAAGAAAGGTTAAGGACATCCTGGGCTACATACTACCGCGGCACCCACGCCATCATCGTCGTGATAGACAGCACGGACAGGGCACGCATTTCTCTAATGAAGGACGAGCTCTTCAGGCTGCTAGGGCACGATGATCTGCAGGGCTCCGTCGTGCTGGTCTTTGCGAACAAGCAGGACCTGAAGGACGCAATGACACCTGCAGAGATAACTGACGCGATGTCTCTCCACAGCATCAAGAACCATGACTGGCACATCCAGGCTAGTTCTGCCCTCACGGGGGAAGGTCTGTACGACGGACTCGGATGGATTGCCCAGAGGGTGACTGGCAAAGTCCCCACCTAACCTAAAGAGGAGCTTGTAAGATCCCTCAGGTACCATCTCCTTGCCACTTATTGTACCATTTTTAAACGCTTGGCCAAGTTCCCTACCGAAGCTGTTTGCTTGAAAAAGGGTGGGTTTCTGGTTAAATCCCAGGACAGGGTGCCATACAGTTTTCATTTCCATGTTCATAAAACCGAGGAAATTTCTCAGAAGTTCCAAAATGGTCCCTCTGACCTTGTAACAAGCAGTTTTTGCCTGGAAATGGCAACAACATTGTACTGAACGACACAAATGATTGAGTGGGTAAGCCTTTTAGTATTTTGGTCGACATGAAAGGAATTGTTGAGGACGATTGTGATTATATACAGTTGGTGCAGTATAGCAAGTATGCATCATTCGTATCCTCTCATTGGTACAGTTGGTAATTTTTGGGAAAATCACCCTCAACCCTAAATATCCTTTAATTATTAGTATTATTTTAATTTGCCATCCCAAACAACAGCATGTAATACATAGAACTATCCCAAGTACGTGTTCTCTTGTTTCCTTTTATTAACTGTAGGCTTATTGTCAATTCCATTGTCACAGTTAACTCTCTTCTTCTTTCTTCTTCATTTTTCCTTTTGCATGAGTCTTCTGATCCATCATCACTCTCTTCTCTGGAATCATTCGTTAGGGCATGTTTAACAACCGAGTTGGAGTACATTATTGGCCAATGCACGATACTGTCGACGCCATCCTGTGTTTGACTGTATCCCCGACAGAATCGGTTCTTGAACCGCACAATCTAAGTTACGGTCGCTGCTCCATTGCCGCTATCATGGTCGGTTCTTTCTCCCTGCCACTCCTCCAGCTTTGCTTCCCTATTTGCTTTAAAACTTCCGAAATCCTCTGATAGCCGCATGGCACGGCCATTTCGTAGCTCGATGTCACTCTCTCCATCTCTTCCTCCGTTGTCGTCATCATCTTCTTCTTCGCCTTCATCACCGTCTTCTCTTACCGGCTTGAGAATGGCAGTTCATCTGATGATTCCAATCCCGGCGAAGCTCCCATGAGGAGTGTCTCCGGTGCCGAAACTTGTCGATTCTGGGGAATTTGGCCCTTGCTTTGACCTGGGTCCAGGGGATCTAGCTGACTCAAGCGGAGTTTATAACGCTGGAAAAGTAATCGCCACTTCGTCGACGTCTGAGGTCACCCGTGTCAGAACTACCTCCCCAAGACATTCCTCCCAGAGAGCTGGTTCTTCTCATTTGAAAACCAGACTTGGGGTTTCTTATTAATCCCCTCCTTGGTTGCTCGGACGACATGGGAGCAAGTGAGTCCCTTATAACACTGATCATATCATCGATAATGCGGAGCCCACAATCCTTCATGGACCTGCTCATTGCGATGGAATCTTCTAAGTCTTCAGAGTGCAGGCTCGTTTCCCCCGACTTTGTCGTCACATCATTCTTGAGAGTCACTACGTTGGGCACGGGATTCTTCGTATGCTGATGAGACCTACGGAAGATTTGTTTGCAATATACTCAATCATCTCTGCTAGGTTCTCGCTTATCCCCACAAAGCCATCAAGAGTGGACAATCCATGCATCTTCTCGATAGTGAATGGGAGTTCATCACTGGTTGACATAGGAAAAAAACAAGAGACAATAATTAATCAAATATTTCGGATCATGCATGATGAAACAAGGCACATACAGTTCCTTGATGATTCGGAATTCGCCCAAGAATAAATCATCTGTTCACTAAAGGAGCACACCATAGGATATGTCTTCTAGAAAAATAGTAAAAGCAGCGTACGTAGATCCGAGCCTAACTAGACAACAAAATTCCAAGGCTAGCTAATCTTCCCCGTACGATTTGCTTACAACCCAAGGTATAAAGCTAAGCATTACCATAACCACAAAACAAGGAAAAAAGATGACATATATAAGGAAGACTGTCTAAAGATTAAGTCCGGATGTTCCAAAGGCATTCACAAACTGGTTCATTCATTTTATCTCTACAGTCATCAACAAAAACACTTCATACAGGATTGCCGGTCAGCAATGCAACCAATTGCTTGAGCTAAAGACTCCTCTGTGTATCTCCCTTTCCAACAATTCACTAAGACAACTTCCTTTATATCACAAATCTAAACAGCCAAATAAGATAACGTCTAGGCTTACCGGATACGGCATCATCATCGGAGTAACATGCCAAAAACATCTTCTCTACTAACAGATTTTTTGGTAATACCCTTGTGAAGGGAAAAACTTCAGCCACCAGCCAAAACAAGACTTTCGCGGCTATAAATCAATATCGAACTGCAGATGATTTGGCACACCAATTCCCCTTTGAGCAAAGGTATCAAGCCATGGATAACACCATGTCCGACATCCAGAAATCCAATTAAGAGAAGCCTATTAAACTAAAAATCCGATTCCAGGAACCAGAGTGGCGCCATATATCCCAGGGTTGATGCGAATGGAATGGTAATGAAACATAACCGATTGATCCCATTGACTTCTAATGAAACCTAAAGTCGCCAAAAATTACCACACCCGGAAGGAAAGGATCAAACATAAGTCCTGGAAATAACCAGCCCCAGAGTTGTATTTGGAAAGGAAAAAGATCACCCCCATGTTAAAAGCATCGTCATGCTTCTCAGTACCTTGATCATAGAGAAAAATGTTTGGAAGGGAAGACACAGAAATGGACAGCATCGCGAGTGAGAGGAACGAGTGTACGTGCAACAGGCACCAGGTGAAACTGCCACATGATCCAACCTTTCCTCATATATAAAGTGTTTGATTCCCGGGAGGAAAATTTAGATCATGCTGGCAGCTTCAACTGATTTGCAGGTGCTCGGCAATGATAGACTCCCTTCACCCGTTTCTTTCCTCTCCGCACACAGTTTCCAGAGGCCATGGCGGATGTATTTATACAGAGAACGGGAATCTTCCTCGGAAGAGGTGGAGATTTCAAAGTTTGGTGGTAAAAAATGTCAATAAATGGAAAACTTCCTATTAAGTTAGAACAAACTATCAAACAAAAAATGGGAGTGGGCCCCTAAATTTCAGCTGCACAACGAATTCAAGTTTGTCGAGCCACAATATGAATATTATTTGGTTGTATGAAGGTTCATGATTCTTTTGTTGAGTATCTTGTTAGTCTCACCAGTTACAAATGATCGAATAAAAGATTTGTGGGTGAAAATTATCGAATCCCTTTTCTCACTTTTTATTGACTATTTGAGAAGAAAAAAAGAGGGTGAATCAACACTAAAATGAAGGCGCATGATTCTTTCTTTCCATGCAATTCCAACTCATATGATGTTATTACTTCGAGTATCCCGTTATTTGGTAAAAAAATCTCAATGTTTTTTATGTGAAGTAAAAAAAAAAAGGAAAGGAAAATGAGGTGTTTCAGGGGGAGAGGGGGGGGACCATCTTCTTGCATGATTTTGTCAAAAGAATGACACGTTTTAGGTGGTTGTAATAAAGAGTGGTGGAGTAAAAGATGAGAGGGGATTACAATAATCATTACTCGTGGAATGCCTAATCATACTTCCCCCGCCAAACTTTTTACTTATAGTTCCCCCTCACCCCCCACCACCACACAAAATCCTACATTTTTTGAAAAGAACAAAGGCAGCACAAAAGCCGATGCTTTAGGGCATTTAACCAAAGTTAAAGATTAGTTTTACCAACTCACAACCCCAAAAAAAAGGCCAAATAAAAAGAAAATTAAAATTAAAAGAGCTTTGCAGCGTTTTCACAATTTATTTATTTATTTTTTAATTGAAGTTGGAACGAAAAGAAAATGAGTTAGTGGAACGACACTGTTTTATTCACTAGTTGACGGGTGGATGGAGAAGCGGCCCCCTTTTCCCCTTTTAGGGGGGGGGGGGGGGGAGGGTCCCACATTTTTTAATTAAAAAAAGTGGATGTGATTAATGAAATCATTAGCAATAATAAGAATTCACTAGTTGGGTGGTTATAATGCAAAGATGACTATATTATCGTCATCGTTGTTATATTTTCTTTTGATACTTTTTTTTATAATTATGAGTTTATTGGGCTGATTCAAAGGATTTGTCTAATTCAGAATTAGTTATATCTCTTAACGAGCCTACAATCAATAACGATCAGACCGATAAAGTTAGGACTAACAGGTCATTGATATGTGGGATTCGAACTTATGGGCTATGATCTCACATGGATTTCTAACTTTGTTCATCAAAAACTTTTCTTGAATTTTTAAATACAAGACTTAAAAGGCTTGGGTTCGCTTATACTATTATGAAAAAAGGAACGTGAGAGGGTCGCAATATCTTTTCTTTCCTTTTTTTTTAGAAACAAAACAAATTTTATATACTTATTTAAAAGAGAGTCATTTGGTTGATAGGACATTGCTGGAATGACTCCCAACAAGGTGGAGAACTCTTTTGAGTATTGTTACTACTTTGTGTGGTTAGACGGAAATTTTTTTGTTGTTTACCGTTAAACCTGTTAACATTCGACAAATGTAATATATAACCTGTTGTTATAAATAACGAGTTCGTAAATATGCTAACGAATTGAGAATTCATTCTCATTTCTAGGAACTTGTTCCAACTATTGAGTTCCCGTCCATGTCAATGGAGGCATCGCAATGAGAGTGGGTAAAAGAAGGGAGAAGTTCGATGCTAGGAATAGAATTCGCAATGAAGGTTTTTACTGTTGGTTCGCAAAAAAATTTGCGAACTACGTTTCAAGTTCGTAAAACTCAGATATACAGCCCTAAATTCGCGTTTCAGAAACGTGATTTTATAATTATAAATAACTCGCGCTTTCCAAATACGATTTAGGATTTCTCAATCTAAGCTCGTCGTCGCGAGTTTATGAATTTTACATAAACTCAGGTCCGAAACCCCTATTTCATGGTAACTCCTAAACTTGCGGTTGGCCAACGCGACTTCAGAAGTCGCGTTTAATCAAGGATCAATCGATAGATCATCCACGTGCGAAAGCTTTAATCAAGAAGTTTAAGGATGTGTTCCTGGAGTAGTTATCGGTCGAACTACCGCCCTTGGAAGTATTATTTTATATAAGTAAAATCACCTCGTTGGTGGAAAGTAAACTTATGTCGATTACGACCGAATCACAACAAAATCGTAAATGAAACTTACGGCAGACAAACTTTAAAATCTAAGCGACGTTTTACTGAGATGACACAATGCACTTCCGCTTACACTTGAAAACGGAAAAAAAAAGTAATAAACATTAATTCACCCTTCTCGATACGCACGAACCATCCAACAAACCTTTCGTATGGTTTTAACAAGAAGTATTTGCACTGCAAACTTATCATTCTTAAGGATAGCTAGTTCTTCAATTCCTAAAATTTACCTAGCATCTCTTTTACCGAAGTGTAAGTACCCATCACCACGACACCGATCGAAAACACTAGTATCACCACGATAATCCCGACCTCGATCCTGGGGAGCCCGTGACTGCAAAACATCCTCAAAAAGCACGCGCAGGGCATGAGTACCGAATTGGACACGTTGATCACCGCGCCCACGAGCGCCATAAGGATCCCAAAGAAGGGGAGCAAGATCGCTACGGTCAGGCTGGTGAGCAACAACAGGGTCCTCATGAGAAGGCATATTGGCCTAATGTTGTACTTGGGCGGCAGGCTCCTCTCGATCGACTCCACAATCGGGGTCGTGATGAGGGCGTACTTGGTGATCGGGATGATCAGCGTCGTGTAGATAGCGATCTTGGAGCTAATTTTGTTGGAGGGGAGATTAAGTGTTATTTGTGAGGACAAGTTGTGTCCGAACATGAGGTAGCCTAATACCGCCATCGACGTGTAGCTCAGTGTGGCAAGTCCAAACATTACGAGGAAAACCTACAAAGGAAAGGATAGACACGATTAATGCAAAAAATCGAAGTCAAACATTCAATCATCTCGGTCGACAATTTAGTCTATTATTAAATTTCGTCATGTTCTACCAATAATAATAATCCAAATATTTAATTTAATAGATGTTATAGTAAATTGGCTCTTGTCTTTGATTGAGGTGTCCAAGGTGGGCACCATGGGATGGACCCCATAAGAGAATGCGTAGAGGCTCAAGGCGGTTGGAATCCCATGGAGATCCAACAGTTCCCCGCCTTCGTTCCCAAACCCGACACCGTCGAATGCACCGGCCCACAAGATGGAGCATATAATGACAACGGTGGACAATACCCCACTCGCGGAGACGAATGACAGTAGGCTCAGATCCTTGAGCCACATAGTGGGCAGGATGACCAGACCCGCCAAAGCTGTGAGGAGGGGCTTCCCGCCGATGTAGACATTCCCACGGAGGTGGAACCGTAACTCGGGGAAGAGCTTGTGGAGGTTGTCTCCTTCGATCATGAGGAATCCTGTGGGGACCAGGAAGAGCTCGAGGTACATGCAGATCGAGATGAGGAGTCTCCCTCGGCGGCCGAAACCGGCGGCTCCCACGTCGGAGAAGGACTTGGCGGAGGGTTCGTTGTCCATGCAACGTTTGAGGAGGATGGAGGTGTAGAAAGTGATGGCGGCCATTGAGAAGAGAAGCGTTAGGCTCATCCATCCGGCTTCCGACAGAGTGTAGGGAAGAGTTATAATCCCGATTCCTGTTTAGGACAGAAAAAATAGAAAGGAATTTCAGTGAAAGTCGCATTGCATGTTTTTAGAGGGGTAGCAAGAAGCACGTGGTCATCAAGACCATAATTAGCTAACCTAAAAGCAAAATATTTTGCAGATCAAACAACGAGTAAGAAAACTATTAAGCGGTCCGATGTTATGGACGACATTAGTCGACGTCACGGGAGGAACCGTCGAGTCGAGAACCCGAGCGTTAGCTGCAGAGATGAGCACGAGCCTAGGGAACTGAATGAAGTCACATGAAACAACATGGCGTGGAAAAGACAACTGGGTTAAGTTTAGTTTTGTAGCTGTGGATCTTGTTGTTGTTTGTTTACCTGACAATGCATTGAGGCCGTTTAAGCAAGTCTTGAGGAAACTAGTAGTCCCTCCTTGGGAATCCCTCGAGGTTGTCAGAAGCACCGATGTTTCCATCCTCTCGAAGACCAAACACCCTTTACGATCACATCCAAAGGAGAAGAAACAGAAAGGATTCCTAGATGAGTTCAATAGAGAGAGATCAGGGACCAAAAACTGAGTGCTCGGTATAAATAAGCGTGCTCCAATTCCACACTGGTTCAGACAAGTTGGGATTCAGTTTTGCATACCGATTCGCGATGTAAACGTATCGTTATGCTTTCAAGACCCGAAATAAAGAGGGAGTAAAAAAAAAAACTAGCCGGTGGGCGGGCACTGAGTTTGTAATGAATGACATGGGATTGAATTGGTTTGTTGATGTTCAGGAAGAAGTATTTCTTCACGTTTTTGAAGAGATCGAACATCCCCCCGTGGGTTGAAGAAGTAAAGTACTTTTAACATGCAAACTTATGTGGGCTACGAGGGTCTTGATCGGATAGAAGCCTCGCTTTCATAGTTTTTTGCTAGAGTGTTGTTGATGATTTCTTATGCTCGAGCAACAGCTCGATTTTTACTTCAGTTCTCGGTAGTTTCGGACGACCCTTTTGTTTCTCTTCTTTTTTTTTTTTTACCTTTTTCTAGATCTATGCATATCCCCTTGAAATCTTGCTATATAAAGATCGAGAATTCAACTGGAAAAAAATGTGTGGGGGCAAGTTGTCCTTCTACCCCAGTTCTACACACGAGGAGGAGTAGGGCTTGCTCCCATTAAATTCAAGGCCAATTCAATGCCTGTCTCCTCTTAGATCTCAATATGACTCTTCCTCCACTTTCTGCAAAGTCCTTTCCTGGGCCACATAACAAACATGATTTGTCCAATAACCATATGCTTGCGGCCGGAACTAGGCCGCGTAACAACCGATTCACGTGTTTGGTAAATTCATGCTTCGTCTAGTGTTTTGAAATATCTTTATGAATCAGCCTTTTCCAAAGAGTTTCTACGACGTTCATAGCTTCCATGGCTTAGCGTCGTTCTACAGGAGATTCATTCGAGGTTTCAGCTCGATCGCAGCCCCTCTCACTAAGTGTTTAAAAGGAGACAAGTTTGAGTTGACTTCAGCCGCACAAGATAGTTTCGAGCGACTAAAATAGTGTCTAAGCGAAGCACCCGTTCTCGCCTTACCTGACTTTATAGCCATTTCTTCTCTTTGGTCTCTGTGTTGGGCATTAGTTTTGGGTTTGGCAGGGCAATACTTATACAGGGATAACGATGGACGTTGTGTATATTTTTCTTCAAACTTCACTTTGGTAATCGCGATCATACCAAACAACTTTTAAGTCCAAAACAAAAGAAGAAAATTTCATCGGAGAGGAAGAAGCTGTCGTAGCAGCACTATGGGAACTGGGTGGACGACATTGAAGCAGACGACTCCTTCATTCGATCCTTGGGGGCTTCCCCCAAGAAGGTGCTCTCATCCTCTCCTGCAAATGATTCTAGATCACTCGTTGTCTTACTCGTGCTGATGCAGAGATCAAAGAGCGTTAGGGAATACTCACAGCATCCAGGGGGACGAACAGGATTGCTAGGACTAGCGTAACCTTCGGTCGTAGCTGCGACTGAATAAATTAACAGGCAGGGACATCGATTGCTCAAAATGGTGGTATAACAAACAGGAAGGGGAACGTATGCATGTGCAGAAGTCAGGGGTGGGACTGACTGACTAACCTTGTTCGTGGCCGCAGACCAGTAGCCTTCGCGAGAGGATCACGTGGAGGATCACGACCAATGAAACGCAGAAAAGCTTCGCGTAGCAGTAGCGTAAGGCCGAAGGAGGAGACAGGGCAGGAGGCATAGCCATTACGGACAGCTCTGGATCGAGTTCCTTTTGATGAGAAGACAGGTCGCGCGCGCTCTCAGGTTTATATACCGTTTTACACGCATCAATGCGTTGGATCACGGCAACGAAAGTCCATACATGGACGGAGGTGGATTGACTCTGTATGCACCGACTTGAACACATTGGATAATCAAATAACGCGAGTTTTTTGTTCAACGGTGTCGTATTCAACCCGCAATTTTTCCTGGAAAAAATGAGGCAAATGGAGAACTCAAAAATTGAAAAAGTCGGTCAAATTTCAAAGGCAAATTATCGAATTTTGGCCAGAACTATAGGCCCACTTCCTTTTGTGACATATCGTTTAAAATTTTTAGTTATTGTCTTATTTCGATTTCAGTTTTCGATTTGACCTTAAATCCGACGTCCGTTAAGGCTTGCAGACGTATCGTTGACGGCCTTTTTTTTGTCCTACGTATCTTAAAATTAGTCTTCCGTGGCAAAATTGTCTTCCAGGAGGGAATATTATTTGCTGCTTACTACGACACCAAACAAAAGAAGTCGCATATTTTATTTATTTTAAATCAAAGAGGGGAATATTCTCCTTTTTTCANCTGAATGAAGAAATGCAGGAGTTCCAGTAAGCAGTCATTTTACTAATTTGACAGTGCGAATGCAATTCTTACCCTGCTGAGGATTCTTCCGGAAGGCGTGGTGTCGAAGAACGACATTGGGGCATGAAGTATGCTGTGGAGGATCTGGCTAAAGAATATCTGTGCCGTCTTAAGCCCCAACTTCGTGACGAACAACGCTCTTATGGTAATCAAGACACACGAGATCCCGGCGATGGCTGCATAAACCTGGATGAACAGAGATGGCCTAAAGGAAGCCTGTCTCTTATACACATCTAGATGTGTATAAGAGACAGGCTCACTGTCCCGAACCCCGCCAGCCCCAAGCTCACGGCCTCACGAACCCCGCCACCTACAGTGGAATAGCCGCCCCCGCCGCAAACGCCAGTGCCGACACCAGCGCAGCCTGCCACGGGTTCGGCAGCTTCCCCGCTCTCTTCTCGGCCCCGTCCGACGTCCCGGCGGCCACGGCTTCCCTCTCTATCTGGGCGTACTCGATGTCGTACTGGGAGTACACGAAGACAAGCTCCCCGATGGCCATGTTGCACGCCCCGGCCAAGAAACAGATTAACCAAGGCCAATAACAACCCATGAATCTGATTACAATCACCAGAAAACCCTAATATCCATTTTCTTTTCTTACCTTTCTTTTATTACAACCCACGTGTGGAAATGAAAAAAATCAAGCTGGAAGGTAATTTTGCCACGTAAGAGTAATTTTAAGACACGTAGCACAAAAAAAAAAGCCGTCAATGACACGTCTGCACGTCTTAACGGACGTCGAGTTTAAAGCCAAATCAAAAACTGAAATCGAAATAAGGCAACAACTAAAACTTTTTAAAGGATAGGCCATAGAAGAAAGTAGGCCTATAGGTCTGTCTCTTATACACATCTAGATCCCCCCGGATGAAACCTTCGACAGTATGCGTGGCTTTCCGATCATTTTACGCGACAAATGATTAGTAGAAGATGGCGGCGCATGGGAAGCGAATCTCCGAATCCGATACCAAAGGAACAAGAACACACTGACACAAATCAAATCCTGGGGAACCAGTCTCTTGTGAATTCGTTTGCCACCAGGCGGCTTGATCGTCTGGGGCGATCGACCGCGACAAACAGAACGGAACACCAGGAAACAGGAGGGGAGAAGGTTAAGGCTGATCTGGCCGTAGTCGTCGTCCAGTAGTCTGGTTCTTCCCGACAAGAGAGACAAACTCGTGGAAAAGGGGAAAAAAAGGGAATCCAGAAAGCCGGAAACGAAGGGATTGGAGACAAGTAAACGCACGAGGGGCGGCCAAGCATCTTACCCTTGAGAAGGAAGGAGCATGACGAAACAAACACAGTGGGTGGACGGGTGCTGAAGCAGTAGATAGAGAGAGAGGCGGGGGGGGAGGGGAATTGATAGAAAATGAAGGGGGCAAAGGAACGAGGAAGGAAGGTTAAAAATGAATGGATTGGCGGGATGCACATGAAAAAGCCCTTCCCTTATGAAGAAGAAGCCACGCGGCTTAAATGGTAAAATAATCTCCACCGTATTTATTAATTGTTTTAACCTTCCGTAAAATTTTGTAGGCGACATTTTTTTTTTTGGCGGGTGGGGGGGGGGGAGGGGGGTTGGGTTCACGTGAAGAAGCAAACCTCCATCGTTTTTTTTCTTACTTCTTTTTTAAAAAGGAAATCATTTAATATATATATATATATATAATTTTGACAAATTATCAATATTTGGCCTGAACTATAGGCGTACTTTGGCATATCGTTTAAAAAGTTTTAGTTATGACCTTATTTCGATTTTATTTTTTGATTTGGCCTTAAACCCGACGTCCGTTACGGCGTCAGACGTGTCGTTGACAGTCAATTTTATTGTCCTACGTGTCTTAAAATTAGTCTACTGTGTTCGTTAGTGGCAAAATTATCTTTCAGGAGGAAATATTATTTGTTGCTTACTACGACACCAAATAAAAGAAGTCGCATATTTTATTTTTTTAAATCAAAGAGGGGAATATTCTCCTTTTTTCAAGAGGAGGAGGAGGCTTAGGCTGATGCTGCTGATCCTACTAATTTCCGGTTGCATCAATGGTTTTGTAAGTGCGTAGGTGATGCCATCGCCACCCACCCTCCCATCACCACCCTCACTGCCGACCTCCAGCCAGCGCCTTCCCTGCCGTCGCGCTCACCGTCCCGAACCCCACCAGCCCCAAGCTCACGGCCTCACAACCCCGCCGCCAGTAGTGGAATCGCCGCCCCCGCCGCGAACGCCAGTGCCGACACCAGCGCAGCCTGCCACGGGTTCGGCTGCTTCCCCGCTCTCTCCTCGACCCCGTCGGACGTCCCGACAGCCACGGCTTCCCTCTCTATCTGGGCGTACTCGATGTCGTACTGGGAGTACACGGAGACAAGCTCCCCGATGGCCATGCTGCACGCCCCGGCCAAGAACTAAATGAACCAAGAGGACAAAATCTGATTACAATCACCTGCACAAACCCTAATCCCCATTTTCTTTTCTTACCTTCTTTTATTACAACCCACATGCGGAAATGAAAAAATCAGCTGGCAGATAATTTTGCCAGTAACAAACACAGTAGACTAATTTTAAGACACGTAGGACAATAAATTGACCGTTAACGACACGTTCGACGGCCGTAACGGACGTCGGGTTTAAGGCCAAATCAAAAATTAAAATCGAAATAAGGCCACAACTAAAACTTTTTAAACGATATGTCACAAAAGGAAGTGGGCCTATAGTTCAGACCAAATATCGATAATTTGTCAATAATTTTTTAATGTCGTTAGCTTCTTACTGTCTAAA
>JARUPW010000021.1:1616392-1701374 GCA_029817735.1 Melastoma sanguineum
CTGCTCTCTGGGTCTTCTGTCCTCGTCTCCGTCACGGAGGAGCTCTCCGATTTATTCAATCGGTCGTGCTTTGGCAGACAGCTCCTTACGACCGACAAGGGCATGCGGTGGTTTCAATTGGGTTCGGAGGAAGCGTTTTGTCTGCACTATTGTTTGGGATGTCTCCATGTGCTGGGGGAAGACGGTCGTCCCGAAACTTCTGAAGACTTGTGGCGGCACATGACAAATCGTAATAGCAGCTTCCCCGAGTCGTACCGAGCCTACCCTCATCTTCGCGGGAAGAATTGGATTATGAGGCCCGGGTCCCAGTACGGCGTAGATTTCGTGGCGTACCGTCATCATCCAGCTCTTGTTCATTCTGAGTATGCCGTTCTTGTCCTCAAGGATGGGGACGGTCATGATAACAACGGAAGACTGAGGGTGTGGTCCGACTTCCACTGTACGGTTCGGCTTTGTGGAAGCGTGGCAAAGCAGTTGTTGGTTTTGTACGTGAATCGTGGGGGTCAAAGTCTTGAGTCACCGTTGTCCGTGGGATTATACACTGTGGAAGAGAGATTGATATCGAGATGGAGTCCAAAGGAATGCCGCGAAGATACTGTTGGCAATGAAAGTGTACCTCAGCAGTCTGAGTGTCTCTGAGGATGAACTAAAATCAGTTCCGTTGGACTTTGATTCCGTCTAGATCTAGCGGTAAGAATTTTACTGCCATAGATATAGTCTTGCGAATTCTGCATGCTTGTTCAAAGGAGGCAACAAGCTCCTAAAGGACAATTTATTTTCGAAATGGCCTTACAATTGGTATGGATTATGTTGGGATCTGCTTATTGTTTTTTAACCAGTAACCAAAGTTTCTCTTTCACTAGGTTTACTGTCAGAGTTTTCCATGCTATGTCCAGCTCCCCTACGTTTGGCACGAAGAACTTGTCGACCCCATGGATGGACGTCTCGAGCCTCTCCCCATCGCCCCATAGCGCATACGCCTCCTCACCATGTGTTGCATAGTCACCCACCGGGAGCTCGTCCTCTGTAATCCTTGAGGGATCTACAAACCTCACCTGCAGGCATATTACCCTTGTCTTTGTGAAAAAGACGACCGAGCTTTGGGTCCACGTAGAATCCAACGAGGGTGGCACCGAGGCTGCCTGCCAGTGTGGAAAATGGCCATTGTGTCGTCGACCTGTTTCAAGAGCCAGATCTTCTCGTGAAGAACCATGATCGGGTACCTCGGGGAATCCTCCCTGATAAGATCCCCATGATGATTGCCGTCCAGCTTTGGACTAACCCCGCTGCAGGGGTGATACAGATGAGACAGCAGTCGTGTTATTCATTTCCTCAGCTTCACAACCTCCTCCTCCGACCTGGACCTATTCCTTCGGAGACTAGTTATTTGCTCTGTTACAAAAGATTGATGGTAACAGGCATTCCATGATTTCTATCAATCTGTGGTGTTGTTTCTCTGATATATGCAGTCGGGAGACAAGAATCGTGGTCAATGTCATTTCCTTTTGTCGGCCTCCTGTTTCATTGTATTAGTAATATAACAGAGAACAAAGACTGAAAAACCAGGTGTTCAACTAGTTTGTTCTTTAATGTTAGGGCGGAGAATGTTAGCGTGTGCACGTATATGTCAAGACACTTTGTAATATATGTGAATAATTGTTAATAAAGGTAAGTATTTACTGTATATTAATTATTTTTCTGCTCGTAATTAATTTACGGTAAAGTGATTATTTGTCAATCTAAAATTGTCCTGGATCGGATAGATGTTTAGAGGAGACATGAACATATAGATCAACGTCGAGTATAACTTAGGTCGAGTTAGACCAAAGGATGGATGTCCAAGTTATACATGGGGGTGCCCAAGTTTAGGGAACACTGTACACGACCCATTTATAGAGAATACAACATGTTAAGCGTCATTGGTCACTTCTTTTGTTGAAGGAGTATAACTGATCTCCTGACTTGAGACATTCATTTATTTTATGCGTGAAGTTGTTCACTTTGATGCCGTTAAAAACAGTTTTTTATCGGATTGTGAGTAATACGGTTATTAGGCGTACAACGAAGCGTAGAGAAGATAGTGTTGAGTCAATCTAGGATTCATCGCTCTCTTGAATTAGAGAGTTGACATCCTGGCCACTTAATTGAGATATTAGTGATTTTAAACACACGGTAATGGAGGAATGTTTATCATTAAAGTTAAGATCTATTATATCTCAAAAATCAAGTAAAACGAATAATTCAGTGATGACGCATGATGCACTGAATTAATCGGGATGTCGGTGAGATGAAGAGATTGAATTACATAGAAATCGGTTCATAATGGTTTTGGTTCATGACCAATATTCTATTACGTTGGGTGGCTGAAAACTGTTGCTATACGGTTACCTCAGTCTGTGTATGGACGTACACTGCCTTCGTATATAGTACCTAGAGGGTCGCATGTAAAAGCACGTTGACACGAACATTGACTGTTTAATTCTAATATATATTAGAATTAAAAGTTATAAGTGAAGAATTAGAATTTGTTGGATTATAAATGTATTCTGAAATATCGGAAGCACAAAATTATAATCTTGGATTTAAAATGATCGAAAGGATTAATATCATGTACGAAAAGGCGTGCGTGAATAGATAAGTATCGCATACGAAAATGCGTGCATGAATAGATAAATATGATGTGCGTAATCGATGACATGTACGAAAAGACATACGTAAACGATGACACAAATATAAATATACTATATTGCGATTTCCTCCGCCTATAAATACTGAAATCAAAAGTTTAATTTCGAGTTTTGATCGATTGAATAAATACTTTCGATACATTCTACCGAGAATTCTGTTACTTCCGAAAGAAAAGTTTATAAGAACTCCGATGGCTAGCACCCAAGTGAGAGTTTAAGATTGTTCATTTGACGTGTGCGTAGATACTTCTAGAAGAGTCACGTTTGGGACTCTTGAAGCTCGCATCCGCAACAACGAGGTATGCTTTATTTAACGTTATTATTCTATTTATACGTATCACATAGATTCGGGACCGTGTTTCGGTCAGTTTTTTTCAGAAACGAGCTTCCCCTGCGCCCGATGGAAACCCAACAGAGAAGAACACGATAACAGATCTAAAACCTCGAGTCACGTTTGGCGAGTTTGGGGGCATAAGCACAAATATCTGATTCAGTAAAACATCATTGAATCATTAGGAATATGAAAGTTTCCGCTCATTGACCACGCCGAGATTCATGTTCTATCTGTGTCTCTCGAGTCTTCATCTGGACTTAGCGATGAAGACTTCTCTCTGGACTTAGGACAGAGTCAGCTGGAAGTTCTGGAAGGAGGCATCGAAACGGTCAGTAACTATCCCTTCTTTCTATCTGCTCTTTGATGTTTCATTGCATCGATTGGCCTTTTCATTGCGGCAATTCCCTACGCTCCTTCCGAAATCCGCCCCAGCTCGTCGGCCGGATGGTTGGCCGGACATGTGTATGGCCTTGTCGTCAGTTGAGTTAATCCTAGTAACTTACTAGTCGACCTCCCCCCATCGCCATCCGATTAGTGAATTAATTAATTATCATCATAATTTAATCAAATTGGTGGATTGCGTGAATACTCTGCTACTTAATTTTAAAGAAATAAAAAAAGGAGGAAAAATTGGGCTTTTTTTTGCAAAAGGAGCACCAAACTGATTGAATGCCACTCAACACTTAATGCACCCACCCCACTTATTTTTAACATAAATATTTGGCATATTTAATAATTTATTTTTCTTTTGGTTGTTCTTTTCTTCGTGTTGTCGGGCGAGGCAACAGAAATATTTAACCAATCTATTATTTATTTATTTATTTATTTAGCAGAGCAGAGAGCATTCAAGATCGCCCCACCCAAAACCCAACTTCTGTTCCGAACCTCACTCATCACAGGCTAACCGAGCCCAGACCTCTCCCTCCGAACCCCGAACCTCCACGTGGAGTTCAGTGTCAGGTTCGGATCCCTTCCCCTTACCTCCCTCTCTCAACACACACACGTAAAGATAGTCAGAGCGCGTAGGCTGCTGCTAAACAGGCAGGGGCGTTGGTGAAAAAAGGTGGGCTCTCTCCAATCCTTTCTCCTTTGTCGTCGTCTCCGCTGTCGTGCCGACCAGCTTTTCTTCTTGACTACATCGATGTCCTGACGATCGGCGTTTCCCGGAGGAGTGGGTTCTTTTCGATCGCCTGTTTCCGTCCGCGGGGACAGCTGATCGCCTGTTCATTTTTGTCTCTGCAATTTCTTTTTCCCTTCTATCTCTTTTTTTTCCCTTTGGAGCTTTTGGTGGTTTTGATCGCGTGTATGTTTTGAATTTACTCCTTGTTTTTTTTTCCTCCTTATTTTGGATTTGAAATTCTCAGGTGAATGGAATGACATGGTTTTGTGATATTGCTGTGGAGTGGGGATGTGGATGTAGTTAGGGAGGAATGAATAAATATCTAGAATTTCTTACTTTTTTGTTTTCTTTTCCTGGGTAGTTTATTACAATAGATGATTATTTTTACAGTTCTGCAGGAAAAACAAATTGAGGTGGAGTTAAAAAGAAGCAGAGAAGGTGTTGTTATTTATGCCTTGAGTGGTTGAGTTTTGCAGCCATTCATGGGAACAGAAGAAGTTTCGATTTTTTTTTTCTTTTTTCCTGTTTGGTCGAAGCCTCGATGTTCCTTTTATCGTAGTAAAGTAAGCTGATGAAGAAGAAACTGCGAATTCGCATGCTTTGCTTGTCGATGTCTTTCGTTTCTTTTGAGTGCCGTGTATCGTTGCTCATCCGATATTTTCTCGTTTGATGTTACTGATGCAGTTGCATTTGGGATTCGCAGGTTCGATTCCACTTTTTAAAGTTCAAATGGATTAAAGTGGACAATTCTGGGGGCTGTACTTCATAGAAAGAGGGCTGTCGATGGGAGGTGCTTGTTCTAGGAAAAGGAACCAGCAGGATGAGGAAGAAGTCCTGCAATGAGGGGTATCCGGGAGGTATTGCGAGAGCACGAGCTCAAAGTGGTTGGCAACATCTTTTTCTCGGCCTGCTGCCGATATGCTTATCGGAAGCGGGAAAGGTCCGTCTTTGATGGACTTATGCGTGAGGAAGATTGCTGAGGTAGTTTTATCTTTCATAGAAAATGCCACGGGCTGGATTTTTGCCTCGTGGATTTGTGATGCAAGCAAACTCAGAAAACACCAAATTCAATAGCAATTCTGCAGTTTGTTTGCATTCCAACAGAACACTCCACCACAATCACCAAATCCGATTCCACAATTCAATCTACAAACTCCGACAGCCCAAGCAGTAACAACATCAACATCGACACTACGATCGTCCCACCTCCAGTCCTCGTTCCCCTCTCCCTTCCTTCTTTCTCTCTTTCTGTCTAACCGCCTTTCCCCATTTACAACTACCTCCCTTTTTAACAACCCATTTCCAAACGGTACGAGCTAAACAACTAAACCGGACCAGACCAACCAACCCGACCCATTCATTAATATTGGACCGGTCCAATCTATCAACCCGGTCTAACGACTCAACTACCACGATTCCCAGACTCCAGAAAACACAGCAACATCAGCAAAAACACAGCAACACCAGCAACTCCTCTGCATCTTCCTTAGCTCGCCAATTCCCACGCATCAAGTTTCCCCCCTCGAAAGACACTTGTCCACAAGTGTACATGAAGGATACCGCTTCTCCAAGTCATACAGGAACTCCCAAGTAGCATCTTCAGGCACAGCACCCTTCCATTGAATCAAAACCTGGGTAGCAGCTCGATTGCCCCGTTTCACCATTCTCCGAGCTAAAATTGCCAACGGTTCACGAGCTTGAAGATCACAAAAGGATGGCAATTCAGCAGAGACAGAAGCATCGTCTGAAATACTCTTCCGCAACTTAGAGACATGGAAGGTAGGATGGATAAGAGCCCCCGCAGGTAAATCCAGCTTATATGCCACCTTCCCAACACGGTCGATCACCTTATACGGGCCATAAAACAGAGGAGACAACTTATGATTGCTCCGCAGTGCCACACTTTGCTGTTTGTATGGTCGCAACTTGACAAATACCAAATCTCCCAATTGGAATTCTCTCTCAGTACGATGGGCATTAGCCATTTGCTGCATCCGATGCCGAGCTCTGTCAAGATGGAATCTTAACAATTGCAGCTGAGCCTCTTTGTCCCGTAACTCAACATCCACAGTAGAAACAACACGATCATTGGGCAAATAGGGAATATGAACAGGAGGCGTATATCCATAAAGAGCTTCGAATGGAGACATCTTAATAGAGGAATGATAGGTACTATTATACCACCACTCGGCTAATGGAACCCCCTTAACCCAATCACCCGAACAATCTCCCACCATGCACCTTAGATATGTCTCGAGACAGCGGTTAACAACTTCGGTTTGACCATCCGTCTGCGGATGATACGCAGTGGAAAGGTGCAATTCTACTCCTTGCAAAGTAAAAAGCTCTTGCCAAAACCGACTTAGGAAGATGGTATCCCTGTCACTCACAATGGTTTGAGGTAACCCATGCAACTTGAAAACATTATCTAAGAAAAGCTGAGCAACAACTTTAGCAGAATACGGATGGGGCAGGGACAGGAAATGTCCATATTTACTCAGCCTATCCACCACCACCAAAACAGCCTCCTTACCATGAGATTTTGGTAACCCCTCAATAAAATCCAAAGAAATATCTTGCCAAAAACCAACAGGCACTGGTAATGGCTGCAGCAAACCCGGGCTGGACACATTTTCATGCTTACAAGTGGAACAAATCGCACAAGATCGTATAAAATCACGAATGTCCTTCTCCATGCCTTTCCAAAAAAATAATCGGCCAATCCGTTTAGAGGTAGCTAAGACTCCCGAATGACCTCCCACTGGTCCACAATGGAAAGTCTGCAGAATTTTCCTCCGTACCTCAGGAACATTCCCTACTACCAGTTTGGATCCCCTCTGCAACAATCCCTGTCTCCAACAAAACTTACCCAGTTATCCATTACCCTCTTGTAACTCAGTTAACAGAGCAACCAATTTACTGTCTGCAGACCAGGTGGCTTTCACCTCATCAAACAAAGTAGGAGAATAATGTTGGATAGACATAGCCAACAATTCAGATCCTTGTACACGAGATAAGGCATCAGCAACAGTGTTTTCTTTCCCCTTTTTGAACTCAATCTCGTAATCGTATCCCATAAGCTTTGTCAACCAACGAAATTGTCCTTCGGTATGCAATCGCTGTTCTAACAAGTACTTCAAACTCTTATGGTCAGTTCGAACCACAAAATGCCTACCCACCAAGTAATGATGCCACTTACCCACCGCATATACCAAGGAATAGAGTTCCTTCTCGTAAACAGAAAAACCATAGTGGCGAGGTGCCAAGTGCCGACTGATAAAAGCGATAGGGTGCTCCCTCTGCATAAGGACAGCTCCAATCCCCACATCCGACGCATCCGTCTCAACCACAAATGTTTCACGAAAATCTGGTAAAACCAAGATAGGAGCAGACGTCAACATTTCCTTCAAATGATTAAATGCCTGCTGCGCTTCCTGTCCCCAACAGAATGCATCTTTCTTCAACAACTCCGTAAGAGGTTTACAAATCACTCCATATCCACGTACAAACCTCCGATAATACCCACTCAACCCAAGAAACCCTCTCAACTGTTTCAAAGTTGTTGGGACAGGCCACTCACGAACTGCTTGAATCTTAGTTGGATCTGTAGAAACACCGGATCTATCAATGAAATGTCCCAAGTATTCCACTCGTGAGCTACCAAAGACACACTTGGTTCTCTTAGCAAACAGAACATGCCTTCGTAAGACAGACAAAGCAGTCCGCAAGTGTATCACATGTTCAGCCAATGATTTACTGTAAATGAGGATATCATCAAAAAAGACTAGGATATACTTCCTCAAATAGGGTCGAAAAATCGAATTCATCAAACTTTGGAATGTAGAGGGGGCATTAGTTAATCCAAACGGCATAACCAAAAATTCATAATGCCCGTCATGAGTGCGGAAAGCTGTTTTATGCACATCAGCAGGATTCATCCGAATTTGATGGTAACCCGCACGTAGATCAATCTTAGAGAAAACGACTGACCCATACAACTCATCCAATAATTCCTCTATCACCGGTATAGGATACTTGTCCTTCACTGTCTGCTTGTTTAATTCCCTATAATCGACACACATACGCCACGAACCATCTTTTTTCTTCACCATTACCACTGGAGAAGAAAATGCACTTTTGCTTTCCTGAATAACCCCTGTTCTCATCATCTCCGAAACCATCTTCTCTATTTCATCTTTTTGTGCAGCCGAATGTTTATAAGGTCTCAAATTGATTCCTTGCACTCCTTCCTTCAGAATGATAGCATGATCATACCCCCTAAAAGGAGGCAACTCCACTGGTTCTAGAAAAAGTTCTGCAAAATCATCCAGTACATGTTCAATTTCAGGATGACTTTCCTCCACTTTAGTCGATTTACAATGCAGTAAAGATTCTTCACAATCAACAATACTGGCCATCCAACCCATCACCACAGGCAATTGACAGATTTTCTGCATCCGCTTGACTGTAGTCATCTGTAGATTACTTGGTTGATCTTGCTGTGTCACCCCTTGTAACACAATCTCAACACCTTCCAAGCTGAATTTCATCACTGACGATTGAAAATTCCAAACAATGTCACCTAACCAGGCTAACCACTTAACTCCCAACACCATCTCACAACCGCCCAACGAAATGACATAAAAATCGGCAGTAAAGGTATGGCCCTGCATGTCCCAACAGAACTGTTTCAACATGCTTCTACAAACCAAGCTTCTCCCATCAGCCACTATTACCTTAACGGGTGGCACATTATCTACTAACAGATTCAGTCCTTTAACCATACTCAAATCAATGAAATTATGAGTACTACCTGAATCAATTAAGATATTCAAACCTCTCTTCTTAAAGAATCCCTTCACCTGCATTGTCTGAACCCCATCCTCTTTTAACTCCCCTTTCAATGCATGTAGAGTGACCTGCACTCTTCCCATATCCGTGTCCTCACCCTCCAACAATCGATCCTTAATATTCAGTCCTTCTTCATCTAGTGGCTCAACCAATAACGAAAACACTTGCCGTTTAGCGCATTTATGATTTCTATCAAATGGTTCGTTACATCCGAAGCAAAGGCCCTTCAATCGCCTCTCCTCAATTTCCTCCTGACTTAATCTCCTCCTGCTGGTAGATCCCACACTAGACATCCCACCAGAAGAAAAAACATTGGTAGTAATTGCTTCTCTGTTCATCGTATTCCTATTCATCCCCCACAAGGGTACAGCACTACCAATTCGAGACAGAGGTTTCTCACTGGCCTCTCTCGAAAACACCTCCTTTTGCTCTAGTGCAGAAACCACAGGTCTATTCCAGACCTTCAAAGGCTTACTGTTTCCTCCTCCCATCCTCCCTATTGGCACATCTTTACTGAGAATTCTCACATTGGCTTGAACAGTCAGCAAATCTGTGGGTTTGAGTAACCATAAGGTACTTTTGAACTCGTCCTTCAATCCGTTAATGAATAAGCTGACTTGGAATGACATGGGAAGATCGATCTTTTCTAGCACTCGCCTCAAACACATATCAAATTCTTCCATATATGCATAGAGATTATCAAATTCGCCCTCTTGCTTCAAATTCTTCATTTTTCCCATAGGATCTTCAAAGACCTCTTTGCTAAAAACGGCTGTTCAATGCCAACGCATACTCCTCCCACTCCAACACCCTGTCTCTCTTCCTATTTTTAACATAAGAGTAGTGCCATTGTAATGCAGACCCGTATAGGTATAGTGAAGCCAACCTAACCTTCCTGTCTTCCGGTACATGCTCCAACTCAAAGTACCGTTGACATTTATATAACCAATCTTCTAAATTGTCTCCATCAAACTCCGGGAAATCAACTTTAGGCATAATAAAAGTTCCCGAGCTAACTCTCCTTCCCAGATCTGTATCTCTTGCTTTCTCTCCGATTTCCTCCTCTCTCCTTGTCACTTCCTTCGCTCCTTTACTCGCCTCTAACGCTGTCAGTTTAGTGAGTATTAAGTTCCACTTCTCATCAACTTGCGTCTGAACTGTTCGTGCCTGTAGCTGCACTTCTCTGATTTGCGATGTCAGGACTCCCACCTTCTCAACCAACCCCTCAACTAACTCTCCAGTGGTTTCCTGCTCACGCCTCAACTCTTCGAAACGAGTTTCCACCATTTTCAGAAATTCACACCATAGCGATCGTAATTTTCCCACTCGTCGATCCCGATAACTCCAATAAACTCGCAATCACAACCTAGGGTAGTTTCCTATCTCCCGAAACAATCGCAACACAGTTCAATGGCAGGATATTGCTCTGATACCCTTGATGCAAGCAAACTCAGAAAACACCAAATTCAATAGCAATTCTGCAGTTTGTTTGCATTCCAACAGAACACTCCACCACAATCACCAAATCCGATTCCACAATTCAATCTACAAACTCCGACAGCCCAAGCAGTAACAACATCAACATCGACACTACGATCGTCCCACCTCCAGTCCTCGTTCCCCTCTCCCTTCCTTCTCTTCTCTCTTTCTGTCTAACCGCCTTTCCCCATTTACAACTACCTCCCTTTTTAACAACCCATTTCCAAACGGTACGAGCTAAACAACTAAACCGGACCAGACCAACCAACCCGACCCATTCATTAATATTGGACCGGTCCAATCTATCAACCCGGTCTAACGACTCAACTACCACGATTCCCAGACCCCAGAAAACACAGCAACATCAGCAAAAACACAGCAACACCAGCAACTCCTCTGCATCTTCCTTAGCTCGCCAATTCCCACGCATCAACTTGCCCTCACCTTTTATTATTTCTCCCCTGGTTGCCTATTCATCTTTCTGTTCATTCTCTTTTTTTTACAGAAGATTGTAAATTATAGCACTTTCTCAATGATCCCGAGGGATATTAGTCAGCTAATTTTTAATGAAATGGTGAATTCTCAGCGCCTTAGCCAATCTTGTCTTGAAGCCTTTAGAGACNTATAGCACTTTCTCAATGATCCCGAGGGATATTAGTCAGCTAATTTTTAATGAAATGGTGAATTCTCAGCGCCTTAGCCAATCTTGTCTTGAAGCCTTTAGAGACTGCGCCATTCAGGTTATATTCCCTACAGAGATCCAATTCGATTTCGTGATAGTGGGATCACTTTCTTAATTTTATATGCTGTTTATTCCTGTTGTTGATCTTGACAGGACATGTGCTTAGGAGAGTATCCTGGAGTAAATGATGAGTGGATAAATGTCATTTCTTCCCAAGGATCATCTCTGCTTTCGGTTGATCTCTCTGCATCTGAGGTCACTGACTCTGCAGTGCGTTGAAAGATTGCAAGAATCTGCAGTCCTTGAATTTCAATTTCTGTGAGCTTATATCTGACGTCGGGCTTGCGCACCTGAGTGGTAATCATCTATATATTTTTTAGATTTTACTCATGAATTTCTGTGTAGATCCTTCATACTGTCCTCCTTCCATTGTTCTCAGCAATCATCATGAACAGTCATTGGCTTATTATGATGAGAAAAATGTCCGCCTAATGGAAAATGAGGTTACCCTATTTTATTCTTTGATCTTGTATTTGATTTTGTGATGTTAGGTCTAAATGTTTTTTTTTGGACGGGCTGCTGGGTTTCTGCCTGCTTCACAATGATTCTTTCTGAAGCCATCTAGGGATGCATGTAAGGCTCCTCTTCTAACTGAATATGGTTCTCATTCTTTTGGCGGGTCTTTCAAAGTTGACGAGTGTATGCTTTCGGAGGAATGACGCCATAACATCACATGGCATGGGTGTCTTTTCTGGGTTTGTTGACCTGGTGAAGTTAGATTTGGAGAGATGTCCGAAAATTCATAATGGACTCATTCATATTCAAGGTACTCATTAAGGCATTAATATTGTTGTGTTTACAGACTGTCACATTTGTACTACAAGCTTCCTGTTTCCAGCTTGGTCCTGAAATTTGAATTTTTCTGATTTCGTGTCGTGAGATAATTATTTCATTTCATTCCTAACCTTTGCACTTTCATTTTCAAATTTCCAAAGAAGAATGAAACACGAACATGGCAATTTTGTCATTGCAACTGGTTAGAATAGAATAGGCAAGTGTGGAAGCTAATGTGGGCAAATTTTGTTGCATTGTCATTTGGAACTGCATTCCTTTTCTTTCAGATCAGTTTTGGTGGTGCTCTCCTTTTGTTTGTTGACAATGACAAAGACATTTTGTCTTTTGCAGGTCTGTCGAAGTTGGAGTCTCTGAATATCAAATGGTGCAATTCTATAACAGATGCTGATATGAAACACCTGGCAGGTAACCGCTCTTCCCCAAAATTATTTATTAGGATCTAATATGTTGGTTTGTTCAGTCGATATGATGCTTTTATGATTTCTCGAGATTTGTTTTCTATAACCATCATAAAGGGCTTTGTGAAGTAGTTTTTGAACTGCAATCATACTGTATCGGGTAATATGAGAAATGAAGATCCTCAATTAGCTCAAGGGTTTGATTGTGCATGTTTTCTCGGCTGTACTTAATAGCAGGACAGTTACACTCTCATGTGTCCTTTATTTGTATTGCAGGTCTTACAAGCTTGAAGTTTTTACAGATCTCATGTAGTAAGGTCACTGATTCCGGCATTGCATATCTGAAGGGTACCTTTTCTTCATCTTTTGTTCACATATTTTGACAATACATTGGAAAAGCTATTGACCACTTATATGTATCTGCAGCATGACCCCTTCTGCCTAATTATAAGAACTGGCTTTGACATTGCCTCTTCTGATCAATTATGTTGTTGCAGCTCTCCAGAAGCTCTCACTGTTAAATTTGGAAGGATGTCTTGTAACTGCCGCGTGTTTGGACTCCCTGGCAGGTTTGTTTCAGTGCCTTGTATTTCCTTGAAAGATCAATTCACTGATTATACTTTTGTGGAGACCATGAACCCTGGAAGTTTGACTATGACCATAGTGATGGTTCACTCTACTTTTTTGGTGAAGGAAGAATCAAAGTTCAAGTTCCTTGAAATCTTTCTTTATTGTTTGTTTGTCTTTGCTTGCATTCTTTATCTGGCTATGGTCTAATAAATCTTGCATTTTTGCAGCTCTCTCTATGTTGTTGTACCTCAATCTCAATCGATGTCGAGTTACTGATGATGGAAGCGATAAATTTGCTAGTATGTGTAATGTCTATTAGCAAAGTACTTGCAGAAAGTTGTACATTTCAGAATTGAATCCATACTGAAGGAAATAATTCTCATAGGACTTGGAAGCTTGAAAGTTTTGAACTTGGGATTCAATGATATCACAGATGCTTGCTTGAAGCACTTGAAAGGTGAATGATTTCCAGCAGGAATTGTACATTGTAAATCATAGTCCTCTGGATAGCTGTTCAACAAAGTGTAACAAGACTTGTGGACGTTTGTCTTCAGCTAATGCATGCCATGTCTCTTGCTTAAGCAGGTTTGACAAATTTGGAGAGTTTGAACTTGGATTCTTGCAGAATTAAAGACTCTGGTCTCATAAATTTGGCAGGTAGTACATCTTTACTTTATTTGCTGCTTTGGTAAGTGCAAGTTAGGAGATCTCCCATCTTTCTGGTATTGAGGTTGGAATAGATTGTGGCATGGCTTGTCATCACTTGTTCCCTTGGGTTTGTTGTTTTTTTCGTTTTTTTCCATTTTGTTTCCCCTTGCACTTTTCGGTTGCTTGGTTTTTTCGTTTTGGTTGCTTGGAAACTCGGTTTTGGCCCTTCCAAACCTTTTTTTTTTTTTTTTTGGGGCACGGCCGTTTTTCAAATTGGTTTGCGTTTTTAATTTGTTTTTGTTGGGGGCTTGCTTTTGCGTTCCTTGTTTTACCTTCTTTTTGTTTTGGTTAGGGCCTTCCAAAAAAAATGCCCACCACAAGAGTAACCCTGCTCTCATATTACTGTTGCAATCATTTTCAATATGTTGGTTGTTGAGGGAGCACTTTTTGTAAGTTCCTTCTTAGGGGTGCAGATGGCAATAATCAGCATCTCTAGGTTCATGCTCTCATATTCACGATGGACTGATTGGCCTCTGTGGGTGCCACAGATGCTTTGTATTTATCACACCAACTCTTTCTTGTCATTTTTATATACAAGTTGTGTTGTCATCTTGTTTTTAGGCCTTCGGCGGCTGAAATGCTTGGAGTTATCTGATACTGAGATTGGAAGTGGTGGTCTCCATCACTTGTCAGGTAATGATAATTGACATTGCAGAATGTCTCCCAAAGCTGAAATTTCATCCAACATAAAAATTACCTTTTATGTGATTCAAGAGGTTGGATTGCTTTCGACCAGTAAAAAGTATTGTTTTTCATTCCTTATCTCAAGGGACTAGAGCGTCTAGTTGGATATCAGTTTGTCCATCTATAATCTTTAGCTTTCACGGTTCTAAGGTTTTTCTTTCCATAGGTTTGACCAATCTGCAGAGCATAAATTTGTCCTTTACTGGGGTAACCGATGGAGGACTATGGAAATTCTCTGGACTTTCCACACTTAAGTCGCTTAACTTGGATGCACGGCAGATTACAGATTCCGGCCTCGCTGCTCTTACAAGTTAGTTCCGGATCGATATTTGATGCTTGTTTCCTCCACCTTCGGGACAGATTTTCTCGATCTATTTACATTTCACCTGGTGCTTTATGCATGTCCTCGTGCAAACCCAATTCTTTACGGACCCTGGCTGGGGGAAATTTATGACAGACGGGGAAACCCAGCAGCTGCCGGTTGCTGAAGCTTGTCCTTGGGAGTAGTTTCTGATCTTGGCTGTATATTTTGTTGGCTTGACTGGATTGACACACCTGGATCTTTTCGGAGCCCGAATTACAGATCTTGGGATGGCCTACTTACGAAGTATGCACTTGACGATTACTGTCTGCCATGATATTATTCCTAAGAAATCAGAAATCTCTCTGGGTGGAATATTCCCATTTCTCTGCCAAATTACCCAATTTGAGGTTCATTTTGACAGTTTTGCTTTTTTCCTCAGATTTTAAGAATCTTCAGTCCTTGGAAATTTGTGGCGGGGGATTGACTGATGCTGGCGTGAAGCATATCAAAGATCTGCGCTCGCTCAACCTCCTGAATTTATCCCAAAATTGCAACCTGACGGACAAGACGCTGGAATTGCTTTCTGGTAAAAAATTGTTTAAACCTTTGATACAGTCATCTGGTGATGTCTGCAATCTTCTTCAATCCAAATGATCTATTCGGCATTTTCCTAAACTCTTAGGATTAATCGGGCTTGTATCATTGAACGTGTCCAATTCTCGAGTAACTGCTGCCGGGTTGCGACACCTCAAGATGTTGAAGAACTTGAGATCGCTGACCCTGGAATCCTGCAGAGTTATGGGGAGCGACATCAAGAAGCTGCAGTCGAGCGATCTCCCGGACCTAGTAAGCTTCCGACCCGAATAAGCTTCAGTTGATGGGAGAAGTTAAATTGTACATAAAGTCTGGAATAAAAAAAAAGAAAACCTTGAAAACATTTATAAAATTGACGGCCGCCTGGCATGGATGAGCCTAGATGCCTCTCCATCCAAGCCACGAGCGAAGTTTCTCTTTTGCACGGCCTATTTCGTGTGGAAGAAAAATGTAAATTAGCTTCCATGTGCACAAACAGTCTTAGTAGGTGCTGTCGCGGTCGGATATGACAATAGCCGGTTATGACTGGCGGGTGTTTAGGATGTTCCTGTTAAGATGCTGCCGGTCGTACTATCTAAGTTCCAAGTTAGCAAGTGCTGCTAAAGTTTGCTGTACATACAAGAAAGACCATGGTTCCATTCCATGCATGTAATATATTCATGGAAGTGTGCAGGTTGCCTTTGTTGAGATGATTCAGCTGGATACAGATTAGTTAGGAGGACATATTATTGATGTTATCATGAGTAATATTTTGATAGACTAACCATATCTAATCAAATATTGTTTTGGTGAGAGCTGCCATCATGAGCTAAAGTTGGTTCAACTGATGAAGAAGACGATGATGATGATAACAATGAATAATGTCCTCGGTGAGATCATCAGTTTCAACAACTTCCATCAATTCCATACATGAAAACCGGAGACCTTTGGAGTTTACTAAAGATCTCATGGGTGTGTGAGGAGGAGATTTGATTGAAGATGTTTTGTCATGATGATGTCTTTGCATTGGAATGGAGGGGACCAAAGAGAAAGAGATGTGTCTCCCTCACATGTGAATAGTCAATTACTGGTTTGTTGGTATCTTCAGCATTTTTGACAAATTTAAAGTTATTACTATCTATTTTTTTACTCATATTGCTTGATTGGAATCAAAAGGCAGAGAGACCCACATTTATTTTCTTTACCTCTACATCAATCCCATAATTGAAATCCTTACTTGGGTCACTGTCTTTTTTTCTTTTTGGGAAGATTTATATGATCCAAATGAGAATACCCTTAAAAGAACATACGGCAATTATTTAAGTCCTCCTCCTCCTCCTCCTCCTCCAAACACTCTTTTTCTTGTGACATCGAAGCGAACCGATGGACTGGTTCTCATGGCTGTCGAAGACGGGTCTCGGCCCCTCTGCGGTCTACGAGTATGGCCTGGCCTTCTCCAACAACGAGCTCGAGGAATCCGACGTTGCTTACTTCGACCACGAGTTCCTACAGAGCATGGGGATATCCGTCGCCAAGCACCGGCTCAAGATCCTCAAGCTTGCGAGGAAGTACCGGAAGGGGCGTCCCATGAGTTTTTCCGCCGTTCCCGTCTCAAGGCTGCTCGTTGCCGTACGGGGCATGAAGAGGAAGCTCGGGGAGTACATTCGAGGGTGGACGGGCCGCGAGGCGGAGCCGTCGGCGATCGTGGTTATCCGCACAAACGTGGGAGGGTATTATGGAGGTCCGTGGAGGAGGGGCGGTAGCACCAGTAACAAGCTGAAGAGGAATAGGACGGTGAACATCGGGGGGAGGCTGTTGTTGACAGATGGGAGCGAGTCCGCGGCCGAACCGGTCGTCTTGACTGTGAGGAAGGAGGGGAAGTTTGAGGAGGAGGAGTACTGGGCTGCAGCAGGGGTGGAGGAGGTGAGGTGGGATGCTCTTTTCCAGAACCTGAAGCCGACGTGATCCATTGAGTCCGAGGTTGTCATAACTGAGAAAAAGAAGAAGGGCTTTCCGTATGTTGATGATGATCCTTTCAGCCGATCTCATTTCGCTGTGTAATAATTGTCCGTCGTCGTTTCTAACTTCAAAGCCTTGTTATTATTTGTTCCGTAGTTTATGGTCGTCGTTAATATCGCATTCCTCCCCCCACCTCCCCTTAATTTGGGCGAGCCCATCAAAAGGGGCCTAACCATGACAACAGGCCCAATTACCAAGCCCAATTAACAGGCCCATTTTATCTCCCCGGCCCCGAATTCGACCAAACTCATCCACACCCAAATTCCCTTCCAAAATAACATTATTTCAAAAACAATTTTGCTAAATAGTTGATCTCACTTAAAATTCTTCAATTAAAGTACGCAACTCGGAATTACTAAATTCAATTTTAATTTTCAGAATATCGAAGTCGACTCCGATTCTGGCGCCTCGAAATAAAAATTGCAATATCTGATACATGTCATATGTCATTCCACATTAAGTCGAAATTAACTACTTCGATTTTAATGAAGCATTTTAAGGAACACTACAGTTTTGAGCAAAAAAGGAGTCCTCAACTCCCACTTTTGCGTCTCAAAACCACCCCTACTTAAATATTAGATGCAAGTAACCTTTCCTAATATTTGAGATCACAAAAATTGGGGTCGAGTCCTTCGTTTTTATCTGAGTTCAGTGAAGTCTCTAATTCCAACTTAATGCGGGATGATATCATAGTCACTGTCATGGACTCCGATTTTTATTTTGAGACGTCAAAATCGAAATTGACTTCGACTTTTTGAACATCAAAATCAGATTTAGTAACTCCGACTTATCGATTCTAGTTGAAGAATTTTAAGTTTGTCCGTCCTATTTCACGTAAAATAATGTATTTTTTTTGTAACAAAAGCTCAAAAAAAGAAAAAAAACAGCATTCTTCACATCACAGCGGTGAAAAGATCCCAACGAGAATGATTTAACGAAAGAAGGGAAGCTTTTCAACGACATTTTCCCGAAATGTACATGAATGAATGAATGGAGCAGAAAAAATGGAGTCCATTCTGTTGTGTATTTCTGTTTTTTGGGATTCTCTCCTGCCTTTTGATGATGATCTGGGCAGTTCCATCGTTGGACACCCCCCGCTTGATTCGCCGTTTGGCGTCCTGGAATTAGATTCGAGGTTGTTCAGTTTTGTTGGGGATGGTGATGGATTATGTTTTGAGTTGGAAGCTGTTGTTGTGGAAGTGTTTGATTTAGTCCGTGAAGTGGAGGGGAGAAGATTTGTCGATAGAGATGGAGGATTTGCCCGACCAGTTGATCTGGGAGATCCTGCGTCGTATCTGGAGCACGGTCGACCAAAATGCGGCTTCTCTGGTGTGCAAATGCCTTTACCAGGCAGATAACGAGCAGAGATGTTCTCTTCGGTTCGGTTGCGGGTTAGACCCCGCCAACTAAGCCCTGTCGACACTCTGCGCGAGGTTCCTGAACCTGGCAAAGATCAAGATAACTTACGCGGGTTGGATGTCGAAGTTGGGGAAACAACTGGATGACCATGGCCTGTTTATCCTTTCCAAATTCTGCCCTTCTTTAACTGACCTCATCTTGAGTTACTGCACGTTCGTCACAGACGTCGGGCTTCGATGTTTGACATCTTGCTCGAAGCTATCCTCCCTGAAGTTGAATTTCGCCCCTCGGATCACCGGTTGCGGCATACTGTCACTTGTTACTGGCTGCAAGAATCTTACCATGCTTCACCTTATCCGATGCCTCAATGTTTGCCGCTTCGAGTGGCTAGAGCATATAGGGAAGTACAGAAAAATCGAAGATCTTGGGATTAGGAACTGCCGGTCAATAGGGGAAGGTGATCTGGCCAAGCTGGGTGCCAGTTGGAGGAAGCTGAAGAGGTTGCAGTTCGAGCTGGACTCGAACTACCGATACATGAAGGCGAACGATTGCTCTGCCGTTGATCGATGGCAAACACATCATAGTTCTTGCGATAATACTTGGTGCATTGCATAGTCAACCCTGGACGAGGCCTTTCTTCGGTGCCCGGCAAGTGCAAGAAACTGGAGAAGATTCACCTGGACATGTGCCTTGGCATTAGGGACGGCGATATAATCAACCTGTCGCGGACCTCGAGCAACCTCAAGCATTTCTCACTCCGAGTGCCGCTGGACTACTCCCTGCCGCTCCTAATGAACAACCTGATGAGACTAACTGACGAGAGCTTGAAAGCCGTGGCTCAGAACTGCCCTTTGCTTGAAGAAGTTGAGATATCCTTCTGCAACGGGGAGTTCTCTTCTCATCATTCACACTCAACGGGATCCTAATGCTGGTCCAGACGTGCCCAGTTCGAGCCCTCGTGTTGGACCGGGTGGATTCCTTCAACGACACTGGGATGAAAGCGCTCTCCTCTGCCCAGTACCTGGAGTCGCTAGAATTCGTCCGGTGTCAGGAGATAACTGATGAGGGGGTGCGGCTGAACACACTGCGGTTAGTTAAGTGTCTCGGTGTCAGCGACGACAGAATGAAGCCACTCGTCGGTTTCTGTAAGCTGGAGCACTCGTGGTGGAGGATTTTCCTCAGATTTCCACGAGGGGCATCCAAGGGGCAGCGAAATCGGTCACTTATAGGCAGGACTTGTCATGGATGTACTAAAATTCTGCATGCTTAATGTACAAATCCAAGTCCCATCCTTCTCTTTCTATTTATCAAAAAGTCAATTGTGATGATACATCACACAAGCTTAAAGATTTGAAGTGAAAATTTTCCATCCAGTAGGATAGAAAGGAACAGCAAGCAAGCGTTCTCACTGATCGGAGGAACTAACAATTGCATTGTATTTAGTGATGTAGAAGATACCTCATGTTTTTACTCTGCACGGCGCCAACCATTGCCAAGGGAAACATCTTAAAGCACTGATGCCGATGCCGATGCCGGCGTAAAATAAAAAAGCACTTCCAGGTTTGCCTCTTCAAGATTTTGACTTCTTGCCTGGTCCCAAGTTGCTTGTTTCTGGCTTCCGCTTTATCCCAAGGAAATGCTCTACCTGTGGAGAACAACCTCGAATGAGATGGAAACATCCACATGCATGGTGCTGGATGGATATGATAACAATAAACATAAAGCTGATCAACTTGCCTTTCTATCTCCAAGCATCGGGGTCAAGCTCCCGGGGTCTTTCTCAACAGTACCAAAACTGCTTCGAGGATCACTGTCTTGACTGGAAATAAAGAAAAATGGAATACTAGAGTAAGTACAGTATCCTGCATTTTGATAAGTAACCAGTGATTCCAAGGAAAGCAGGATGCGGAACTTTACCCTGTCTTAACATGGCCACTAAGCACTAGATATGGTGTCTTCAGTTGTGCCTGGGCTTCTCTCATCCGCTCTGCTGACAGGGATGGCGTATCTGAATTCTTCATTTGCTTCAACTTCAGTTCTTCCTGATATTGCCTCATCCGCTTTTCCTGCTTCATCTTTCCAGGCTCTTTTCCATGAAATTAATGGGAAAGAACTCGAAAGGCTTCCTTTGGAGTTAACTGACACCATAGAAAACCAATATTACAAATAAAAATATCAGGACCTTCGTCAAACAAGAACAAATCTATATAAATTTGGGCGATGTCTACGGCTAAAATACTTACAACTCGACCAAATTCATCAGTCCTCTCAATGTTAATCTCCCTTGCTCCATCACCTGCTATGCCGACGAGCTTGCTTTTCTTCTTATCCATGTTCCTCCCACCCCACTCCACGGTTTCTTTAAGAGCTCCCCTTTCCTTTAGCAATCTCAGTGCTCCTGACAACCCTTTTCCAACAGCAGCCTCATGAATAGTCTCATCGGGAACTACCTCTTCCTTTTCCTCCTTGCTAGGAATTTCGGTATCCTCTTCTTCTTTAACTTCCGTCCATCCACTGGGCTCGTCCTTCATTTCGTTTTCAGGAGCTAAAGGCGCCTCATCTTCCTCCATAAAGACATCTTCAGTATCGGGCTTCCTAGATTCTGCCAAATTGAAATAAAAAAGGCCAAGGTTAAACATTTTTCATTTTTTTCGGGTCTGTGCCAGTCATCACAGTCCTGTTGCTGCAATTATTCTTCTGCTAGACCTATAAGGTCGCATGCATTGAAATAATACGAAATTTAAAATCACTCAAGAATTTAATTACAAGATTTGCAAACAATATTCATCCCGCAGAATATGTCTGAGCATGGAAAAACTGTGCGGAACAGAAAAAAACCTAAGCAAAAAGAAAATTGCATTTGAAGTCGGTTGAATTGAAAGCATGTAACCAAAGAAGATTCTGCAGGTTAAGAGAAACCACGAAGAAAGATCACTATAGAAAATCGAATATTGCCTGCCAAACAATTTAAGGAAATGCTAACACTAACAGGACTGGATCATTAACCTGCCTTCAAATAGTAGACCTGAAGTCGAAAGCAAATCTCCAATATATCTATCCGTTACTAATAAATTTCATCTGGCTAGCATATGCCACACTAGCCACACTATTGAATTTTTAGGGAAAAAGTAAAATAAGATCTGCCCCAAAGATAGCGAATGAAGCATTCACACAATTCAGTATGGAGTTACCTTCATTGAGTTGTAGACCCCAAACAAACTCTTCCATTTCTGTAATGACGACGGTGTTTTCCTGGGCATCTCCAACTGCTGGGCTCTCATTGTTAGTGCTCTGAGTGGTAGCGGCAAGGAGTGCAATTGCTTTAGGACCAGAGACACCGTCTTCATCTTTTTTCTTAAGAGCCAATTTTCTGGCTCTCTCGAGGGATTTGCGAAGGTCCTCCTCGTCGTCAGCAATAACAGGGGTTTCGTCGTCTTCCGTTTTCACATGATGAATCTGTCCAGTCCTCAGTAGTCTCGATGCCTCCTCTGCTTTAGTATGAGCAGACTCATAAGCACTCCTCCTTTTTTCTGCTTCAATTCTATCTTGGTCTTGTTTAATAGCCTGCCTTCTCCCATCATTACGAGAACCCAGATCCCCAGCACCCAAACCAGAAGTTTTGGCTTCAGTTTCAAGGGCATCTAAATCTAACTTCTCTCTTTTCCTCAAGGATTTCTTTTTCTTAGGTTTCTTGAACTGTAGCATTTCCTCTTGCGTGTAGTAATCTGATGAGACCTTTGTAGATGATGTGAGATCTTCAAATCTATCGGCTGTAGAACTGCCTTGCAACCTCTTCCTCAGCTGTCAAGTAAAATATGCAGAAAGTGAACTCTTCTGGAACATTATATGACAAATCAACAATAAGAGAACACATTATATCTTGTCGGATCAACACCTCTTCTAATTTCCTTTCAGCTTCCCCAGTCAGACGTCCACCCGCACCAAGGGTTATTCCCTGCAAAGATATTTGATGAGGAAAAGACAAATGAAGTACATTTGATAGAGAGTGAAGGAAAACAAATACAAACCTCATCACGAACTGGTTCATCATATTGAGGGAGCATCTTCTTCTTAGATCCAGGGTCATCATTAAACCTGAATGAACCAATTTAACTGAATCAAGTGCATGCCGAACATAAAAAAAAAAAAGAAATTCATACAAGATTCGTAAGAGTAATAGCTCCTACTTATCGTCGTAGATCCCTGTTTTCTTCTTCGCTGATTTGTATGCGTCGTCTCTCCTCTTTTGCTCTCCGATCTCAACATTCTCGAGCATGTCAACATCTGCACTCAAGAAGACACAGAAGTGATTTCACCAGAACAGTAGACTAGATATGAAATCGGTAAGGTATGCCACCATGTTTACCTTCGTTAATGTCACCATTAGCAAGAATGTTTTGGTCTTTGAGTGTTAGGACAACAGCACCACCTTCAATAACCTTATCAAGACCATCAAGTACTTTCACACCAGTAAGATCATCTGCACAAGAGTTGAAGATTGAGTCATATCAATACTACGCAAGGTTAGGAAAAACAGATACGGCGATGATTTTCCAGGAAACATTCTCATGTGGCCAAAGAGTAGGAAGAATACTAACGAGAATGACTCGGGGCTTCTGTTTCATCCTTCATATCTCCTTGGACCATGTTATCCTAAAATAAACAGAAGTTATCATTGGGTAAATAAATCAATGCACACCAAGAGGACATACAGGTAATAAAAGCTAACCTGCTCTTCAAATAATTTTGACCGCTGCAGGGCCTTCTCTTTTTCTGAAATTTTCTTCTCCTCGAGCTCACGACTTCTGCCAACCCATGCTAAAACTTCGGAAACTCCCTCGGCCTCAGGTTTTTTCTTGAGACGCTCTTCTTTCGCCCTAAAAAGCAAAACACAGTCTGAGACCAAAATGGTCAAAGCAATATCATAAAAATATCAAAACTAAAAAAAAAAAGTGATACATCATAAGCTTTTGGCCCAGTGATAAAGAAATGCAGAACGTCATTTTCAAAACATTGGGCAATGAATAACATACATGTTCTCAAAATATCCATTAAAACACCAGATTAACAGTATTTTATATAATAGAAACAGAATAACTTCACTTACTTTAATATGCGCTCCTCAAGCTCAGAGGTGGACAGGTGAGCAGCATCTGAAGCACTTTCAAGAGTTTTCCCACGCTTATCACCTCCACTGCCTGGTGAAGTGTCCAATCCCAGCCTACCATCAAGAAGTCTATCGTTGTCCAAGGCATCCCGGCTCATGCCAACGCCTTCTCTCTCCCGAAGATCCTCTCTGCCAACATCATTATCCACATCCCTATCACGACGGCTATTCTCTATCTTTTCCTCCGCCTTCCGATCCCTCTCCTTATCCCTGGACTTCTCCCTCTCCTTGTCCTTCAGTCTATCCCTTTCCTTTTCTCGTTCCTTTTCTCTACCGCTCTTCTCCTTTCCTCTCTGTTTCCTATCATCCTCCCTATCACGTTCACGCTCTTTATCTCTGTGCCTATCGTGCTGATCATGATCCCTCTCATTGTCTCTGCTCTTAGCATACTTTCCCCTTTCCTTTTCATACTCCTCCCTATCTTCCCTCCTCCTATCCTTGTGTTCGCGTAGGAAACGGACCACGTCGGAAATATTTGGCAATTGGTCTCACAGGGAATTGTATGTGATCGCCAGAAAGATGAATTTCAATGATAAATAATACGGCTGTTACAAGCTCAAAGTTTTAAAAGAAGAAACGAATGCTTACAGCCATCAAAATGAAGGAAAAAACGGTGGTATGGATGACGGAGGCGCTGTAGACTCGCTGCTGGAGGTGCGACTGGAGCTGACGTCACTGCTGACGCTGTAGACTCGTTGTCGCGAAACGTAGACCTAGTGCTGACGTCACTGCTGACGCTGTAGACTCGGTACAGTGCGCTGTAGACTTGCGCCCCGTGAAGCAGAGTCTGGCGGATGTCGGATGTGGATGCTAAGGCCTCGGATGAACACCTTGGTGGCGGAGATGTAGGCGGAGGATGATCTCCGGAACTACGGTTGCTCGTCCCGACGGTGGAGGCGATGGTGGAAGCTGGGTGTCGAGACTACGGCTGCTCGTCTCGACGATGGGAGTGCTGGCGGAAGGTTGATCAACGGAGCTACGGTTACTCATTCCGCTGTTGGAAGGATGACCCAATAAACCCAGGCCGAGGTATCTACTAAACTAAGGGTGACGAGCAATGCAAAGCTTGTGTTTGGCTGATTGATCGTGTTTTTCTAAGTAGAATCTACTCTCCCTTTTATACTAAATTCCGTAAGTCTTTGCACGCTCCACACGTCCCCGAAAAATCCCTTAAATCGTGGCTTAATCTTAACTTCTCTCCAGGGATCTCGGAGTTTGTTTTTCTCAGAGATTCTTCTAACCTCCACTTAATGAGATCGTGCGTGGGACGTGTTCAGATGAGTTGTAGACTTAGCTCACACTCGTATTTCTAAAAGGGGTCGTAGACTTAGGCTGTTGCGGACTGAGGATTCGGCACAGTCGACGGGCTATAGACTTAGCTAAGGCCCGTGTTCCAATATGGGCTGTAGACTTAACACAGGCCCAGAATATCCTATCGTGTCAACATAAGCCTCCCTCTTTTTGCTAAGGCGACTTTTCGTCGCCTGAGCACAGTTGTCAAATTTTTGGGTTTAAAAGAAGCGTTTCGTTTTCCCTCCTTTCACTTACGTCCTACGCCTCAACTTCCTTCTCTCCAAGAAACCTCGATTCTCCTTGAAACCCTAACTTCTTTCCAAAGAAAACTCCGATGTCGACTCTTGGCTCTTTTCAGTGGCATCAATAACGTGCCGGTCCCGCTGGTGTCGTTACTACTGTGGACGGCGAGGGTCTAACCCTTGGTCCTATCCTCGGCACCCATCTTTTCCCGGACCCCGTTCCTTACGAGTACCTGATGACAGCGTTCCAGATTCCTATCTGCCGGGTAGACTTCGTCGACCCCCTCAACTGGAAGGACAAGAGTGGCTTCCTCTGCTTTCCTTCCGTAGAGAAAACCCTGTTCCGACAGTGGTTCACTTGCTGGCTGGAGAAATTGGAGGGCAAACTCAAAACATGCGGTCTTTGGTCTTTCATGAAGATTACTATGCTTGGGAAGCATTGTGACCTAAGGGTATGTGCCAGTCTACTTCCTCTCTGGAATAGCGAGGTGAATTGCTTTTATCTGCCGGAGGGTCCTATGACCATTACTTTAGAAGATATTTACTTCTTGACCGAGAGTAGTGTGTCTGGAACCCCCGTTCGCTTATATTCCTTGGATGGTGATTATCATCCTAAAGAGATGCTACAGATTCAGAATATAGCAGAGAAACATCTTAAGATGATTGAGGACCGGTCTACTGCGGTCTGGGGTAAGGCTGAGGAGGTTGAGTTCTTTAGCATCTGGTTGAGCAAATATGTTTACTGCTTTGCTGGCAAGAGGGTGCCGAAGCTTGTATACGGGATTGCCAATTTCCTGAGCACGGCGAAGAGCAGGGTGGCTTGGGCACCATTCTTGCTGGGTATTATCTACCAGAGTCTCTATAAGGCCAGCGCGACTGCCAAGCCCTTCCCGAAATATCCAGCTGGTGGCCTTCTTTGGATGGTGCATCTATGGGCCTGCATATGGCTTCCAGGACTCTCTGGATATCGGATGCCCTCCAGCGTTGCTAAGGATAGCTGTTATGGGATCCATATGCTCAAGTCTTGCTGCCAATCAAAGGATCAATGGCTGTGGGCCTCTGTTACAGGGCACATGAAACACCTGGTCGACATTGACCGGAGTGAACGCCGTGACTGGCACCCATTCCCAGCTGATCATGCCATCACCAAGCGCCGGAAGAAGCTGGAGTCGAGTGTTTACTGGGACTCTGTTCTTACTAGCAGAGTCTTAGCCTGCGCAACAGAGTCAGGCTTCAGTTTCGAAGTCTATAATCCCCAGCTATGCGCAAGACAGTTGGGTTTTGTCCAAAGCTCTGCAGCCCCATTCTTCGACGATTCCAACATGTCTTCTAGGAGCAGCTATGTCCTGTCTAAGAACTCCTTCCAGGCTGCGATGGATCTCTTATCAAGGAAGACGGGGCTTCGGCGTATGGAATTCCCTCTTGAGAACACCATAGTCTACGTCACTGAAGCCTTTTCTTATCAGTGGTCGTTGACTTTTAAGGCTCTTCGCAGCAAGATGAGGTTCCTGGATGTCTCTACAGAGCCGGACCTACATCTCACCACTGAGTTGAAGTTAAAGGCTGGGCAGAAAGTACCAGCTGGTAAGATATAACAGCTCTCCTTTTTACTAATCGCTTTTGAAAATAAATGTTTGTTTTCTGTGTTTTAACAGCAGTGGATGAAGAATCTGGATCTGGAGGAGGTACCCCTTCAGAGACGAGCCTTACTCCTCCAGCCAGTCGCTCGACTCGCACGTACCGGCGAGTTCCTGCGAAGAAGGCTAGGAAGTCCAAGGCCGAGGACTCGCCTTCTGCTTCATCAAAGAAGCGCGGGAAACGAAAGATGCCTTCTCCTCCAGCCTCAGACTCCGATGAATCCCTATTTCTCAAATGCAGAAGCAGGCGAGACTTACTTCCCAGGAGTCTGAATCATCTATGCCCCAGACTCCAAGCTCGACGGTTGTCCAATCTATCACTCCACCTCCAGAGTATGTGTCATTCCCTTATTGTTAATGAACAATTCTCTACCAACTCTTATAATACTTGCTTCTTGCTTTAGGCAATCGTTGGCTTTAGTGCCCTTAATCTCCATATCGCCGAAAGCATCATCAAAGCATGAGATGGATGTAAGTCCCTCTTTACCGTTTCCTTTTCTTTTAATGCTTTGATATCTAATCTCTTTTCTGTTCACAGGATACCTCCCTCCCTACTCCTCAGTTGCTAGCGCTTACAGAGGGGGATGATGTTACCATCGGAGGGCAAGTCGCAGCGCAGGAAAAGATATGCGCTCCTGAAGCCACTCCTCTTGGCGCCGTAAACCCTGCTGTGTCTACAGCGGACGTTGCGACTCAGGAGGAGGCAGTCGCTTCAGAGGCTGATCTTGGTATTGATATACAACCAGCTGCGACGCCTGTCGCTTCTCATCCTATCCATCCTTTAAATGCACCTTCCAACGAAGGCACATCAAGCGGCGTCAGCGACTACGACCGTGTCATGGAGAATGTGAACCGTATCACGAAGCTGCTCTGCCATGAAACCTTCTCTGAAGCTCTCTTTAAGGAGCTACAGGACTGTGTTGCAGAGATACAGAGTTCTCCAACAACCAGTGTGCAGATGCTGGCCGCTTGCGAGGAATTCAAGTCGCAGTTTTGGACTGAGTGGTCAGTCTATCAAGATGATCTCAAGGCTCACCAGGAAGCTAAATACCAGATCCATGAGAAGCTGACTGCTCAGTTACAGGAGGTGGATGATATCCAACTCCTCCGGGACCAGAAAGAAGACATGTCCTGGCAACTCCTCCAAGTCCAAAAACGACTACAGGAGCTCCTGGCTCTTGAGAAAGATCTCAAGGAGCGGATCGCTGTGGTGGACTCTCTGCTCGTTGAACGGACTGCACATGCTTCTGCGCAGCAGGACCAAGACGACTTGATGTCTTGGTATCGCCGGAAGAACGAGTTCACCCTTAAGCGCAACCGTGCCAAGGTTTTGACTCTTCTGTTCGTGGAGGCAACCAGTTCAATTTTCAGGCCTGGTACAAGATCAAGCCTGCGACTCCCTCCACGCTGAAGTTTTTCCCTTACTTTTCATATTTTTCCTACCGGTTGTAGACAGCAAGTCGCAGGGATGACACCCTATAAACAAACTCAGTCTACGACCGTGTATTCAATTTCTTCTACACTATTCTTTTATAATGTAGACAGCATTTAGAGTACAAACTTGCAAGTCTACAATTACATCAACATTTTTCTTTGTGCAATTTCTTTAAGAACAGCTGGGAAACGCTTCTCTAAAACCTTCCTATGGGATTCCCAAATGGTCTTTTTGTATTGCTTCAAATACTTACCATTAATTTTCAACGGTTGTTTAACCCCTTCGAGCGTTGACAACCTATAACTATTCGTTGAATAGGCTTCGATTACCCGATATGGTCCCTCCCAATTTGGGGACCATTTCCCTAATACTTGATCCTTGGATTTTAGTGGCAACACCATTTTCCAGACCAAGTCGCCAACATTGAAGCGTTTATGGACTACCTTCTTATTGTAGTGTCGGGCTATTCTTTGCTTGTGTGCTTCTAACTTGTCTACAACTTCTAACCTCTTCTTCTCTAATTCCTCTAGAGCTATATACATAGCTTCATCTTGTAGACTTGACTGTGCAACGCGAAGCGACTTATACCTCATTTCTATGGGTAAAATCGCATCATGCCCGTAGACTAGCGCGAATGGAGTTTCTCCAGTGCCTTCTCGCTTAGTGACTCTTAGAGCCCATAAGGTATCATTTAACACTTCATGCCATTTTCTCGGATTACACCCAATCATCTTTTGGATGTTGTTTTTTATCAGTTTGTTAGATGCTTCAGCCTGCCCATTCGCTTGAGGGTAATACGGGGTAGAGTTCGAAATTGTGAAGCCAAACTCTTCAGCGAATTCCCTCACCTTGGCATTGTTAAAAGCTGTCCCATTGTCTACAACGATGTTTTGAGGAATGCCAAAGCGATAGATGATGTAAGTTCGCAAGAAATCGATCACTTCACTGTGGTCAATTTTCTTGTAGACTTGGGCTTCTATCCACTTAGTGAAGTAGTCTGTTGCTACCAAGATGAACGCGTCCCCTCGACTAGAGTGGGGGTGAATCTCTCCTATTATATCTAAAGCCCAAGTTCTAAAAGGCCAAGGTTTGACTATGGGAATCAGGTCAGTCGCTGGTGCACGAGTCGACGGGCCGTGTCGCTGGCAATCTTGACATCCCCTAGCCATTTCAATACAATTTTTCATCATTGATGGCCAATAAAACCCGTGTCTCCGAATAATCCAACACATTTTAATTCCCGATTGATGCGATCCACAGAGTCCTTCATGGGTTTCTAACATTATTGGGGTAGCTTCTTCTAAGTCTACACACCTCAAGAGTACTCCATTAGTATCTTTCTTATAGAGGACACCATCTAGAAGAACATACGCTAGTGCCTGGACTTTAATTCGCTGTTTAACCTTTCGACTCGGATCAGAGAGAAAATCTATGATTGGTTTTCTCCAATCTTCGTCTTGCTTCATTATGTCTATAGCCATGACATTATTTCTTGGCTGCAAATGCGACTCTATTTCTATCAAATCCCCTAAGTTAACTTTTCCTTTATAACCTGAGGCGAGTTGTGCCAAGTTATTAGCTACTCTGTTTTCGTCGCGGCTTATGAAATGAAAAGTTATATTTTCAAAGCGTGCGACCAATTGCCGAACTATATCCAGGTAAGGTCGCAACTTCTCTTGACACGAACACTCCTCATTTACCTGGTTGATAACCAACTGGGAATCACCCTTGATTCGAACTCGCTTTGCTTTTAATGAAAGGAGTTCTTTTAGCACTGTTATCAACGCTTCATATTCAGTAGCATTGTTGGTTGACAATTTATGTAAACGAAAGGCCAACCTGATGTCTCTGCCCATAGGAGACATTATATGAACTCCTATCCCTGCTCCGTTTCTTGTAGATGAACCATCAAACCACGCCTGCCAGATATCGTCGATTTTTTCCTCTTGATCTATCGACAGGTCCGGGTCATAGTCCGCTAGGAAATCAGCTAATACCTGTCCTTTAACCGACTGCTGGGATTTGTATCTCAAATCATACGGGGAAAGAATTAAGCTCCATTTGCTGATACGTCCGGCTAATAATGGACTTTCAAAGAAATATTTAATTATGGGCGACTTAGACACCACGTAGACTTCCCTGTTCCCAATGTAGTGTCTAAGTTTCATTACGGCATAGAATACCGACAGGCATAATTTCTCTTTTGGAGTGTATCTAACCTCAGTCGGGGTTAGCTGTCTTGATAGATAGTAGACTGCCCTTTCGCGTCCGTCCTGATCTGTTTGTGCCAACATTGCGCCTATTGTTATTCCAGTAGCCGCTACGTAAAGGATGAAAGGCTTTCCTTGTTGAGGGGGAATCAGAACCGGTGGATGCATTAAGTATCCTTTTAGGGCATTAAAAGCCTCTTCGTGTTTTTCAGTCCATTTATATTCATCCCTTTCTCTTAATAGATTAGAGAAGGCTTTTGTCTTTCCTGCGACATTCCCTATGAACCTACGCAGGTAATTAACTCTTCCTAAAAAAGCTTGCAATTCTTTCTTATTCCTTGGCGCTGACAGGCTCTGAATGGCTTTTACTTTATTTTGATCAACCTCAATGCCACGTTGATGCACTAGGAAACCTAGGAAATGCCCTGCCCTGACTCCAAAGGCACACTTAAGAGGATTCAACTTCAGTTGGTGCATCCTCATTTTCAAAAAGGCACTTCTCAAATGTTCAACATGTAATTCTTCCTTCGTCGACTTGACCACTATGTCGTCGATGTAGACTTCTATTGTTTTTCCTAGATAGGCATCGAATATGGTGTTCATTGCTCGCTGATAGGTAGCCCCAGCATTTTTCAAACCGAAAGGCATTACTACCCATTCAAAAATGCCTAGTGGACACCTAAACGCAGTTTTGTGAACATCTTCTTCTGCGATGAAGATCTGGTTGTAACCCGAAAAGCCGTCCATAAAGGACATGACTTGATGGCCCACAGTTTTGTCTATAAGGTCATCTGCGACAGGCATAGGATATTCATCCTTAGGGGTAGCACGATTTAAATCTCTGAAATCTACGCAAACTCTGATCTTTCCGTTTTTCTTTAATACAGGAACAATGCTAGAGATCCATTCTGTATACCGTGAGGTCCTTATATATCCTGCCCGAAAGAGCTTTTTTACTTCTTCAAACACCAATTGCGTCACTTCTCTAGACATTCGTCTTGGAGCCTGTTGCACTGGCTTAAAATCTTTCTTGATAGGCAAAGTGTGTTCTACCAGCCTACGATCTAGCCCTGGCATTTCGGTGTAATCCCAAGCGAAGCAATCTTTAAATTCCTCAAGTACATCCTTGATCGCATCAAAGAATCCTTTATTTATTGATGAACTAATGAAAAGATTCCTAGGAGAAGCCTCGCTTCCCAAATTAACACTGACTAAAGGGTCACATGGGATCATCAAAGATTCACGACCGTTGTTACCACCAAGACTAGTGGACACGGGGTTATTACAAGCATCGGGCGCTCTAAGCCCTGTTAAATTTATTGCTAAAGACGATGTAGACTGGTCCCAGAAACGTCCTTCTTTATAGACTCGGAGTCGCTGGAGGACATCAGCGACCGCCGCATTCCTCTCTTCATTCTGGTCCATAAGTTCCTTCCTTCAGGAGTCTATCGGGCTCCAATTCCGCTTCGGCACTTTGTTGACCCCCTAAAGCTTCTCTCTTGTCGCTTTTGTCTCCACTATTTCTGCTTTCCTCAGCGAGGTTCTCGCCTGAATTAACCTCTTGCAAGACCTCCTCTATGTCTTTGTCGGTGAACTCATCTCCCCAACCTGTCGGGATGATTGGGCCACTCTCAGGTTTGGGATGCGACGTCCCGTAGTCTACGATGTAGTCGAATTTTCCGGATGGCTGGCCTAGGGGTCCGACTGTAGGATCACCCAACTCGTATCGCTGATGCAGAGTAAGGTCTTTCACGGTCTTGCTTGTCTCTGCATGCAAAATACCTCTATCACAACAGGAATAACCATCAGCCTTAACAATTTCAACCTCAGAATCAAGCCATAACATTAATTCCCTATGTAAAGTAGATGGTATAGCGGCGGCTTTATGAAGCCAATCGCGACCAAGCAAGGCGTTGAAGGTAGGAACTATGTCTATGACGAAAAAGGCAGTTTCTTTTTCCTGTCGACCCACACCTAAGTGTACTGAAAAGATTCCTAAGCATTCCGATTTCCTGCCATTGAATCCGCTTACGGCTACATCCGTTTTTACCAGGTCGCACGGCTTATATCCAAGCATTTTAAACCTGGACAACGGCAGTACGTTTATAGTGGCTCCATTGTCTACTAAGACGCGGTTCACCACAGTACCATCAAAGGTAGCAGTGATGTACAAGGAATGCATGTGTTGTTTCATACTATCCGATGGCTTCTTAAGCCAATGGAGTGGGAAACCCGACGGGTAAATTAAGGGACGAGGAAGAGGCGACTTACCTCTCGAGGCCTCTGTATCTTTCACCTTGGCGAAGTCTACAGGCAAAGTGATGGCATTACAACCCACGATCACCTCTTTGCTACCATTAGCATCACTCGGGATCTCACTCCGAAGAGGAGTATAATCGAAACTTGAGCCAGGCTCTTCCGAATGGTCCGTAGACTCGTTGCATTCGGCTTCCACATTTGGTTTCTTTACATGGAGTTGGGCATGCGGAGCGACCAACGTCGGGGCAGGTCTAGGCCTTTTGGCGACGTGACTTAGACGTCTGTCTCTCCTTTTCCGGGTCTGTGGTGGTAAAGTTGTTTTACCCACAGCTTTCTGCCAATATTTCGAAGGATTAGTCACCTTCACCATTCTTGATTTCTTAGAATCAATGGTGGTCTGACATACCTCAACGAAGTCCTCAACGAACGGATCATATCCCACGACTGTTCGTGACGGTTCCTGTTTCATTTCCGAATTATGTAAGGGGTTCCGAGTACCTGTAGTCGCAGGGTAAGCTGGCTGGACCACGATCTCTCCATTCGCCGATAGGTCTACGAGCTTGAGAAAATAGCTCACACAGCATGCCGTACAGAGTTGCGTGATCAGAATCCTGTTTCGTCCGATCAGTTTGCACTTCTGGCACAGCAACCTCTCGTCCAAGAACTGAGCGATCGGCGGTCCCATTTGGATTGCTTGGGCGTCAACTTTATGCGAGCCATACCTTGGCTTGGCTCCTTTCCTCTATGCTTCGTTGCCTCGCTGCGCTCTGTCAGTCGCACCTGCTAGAGGGTGCGATTCATGGGTGCGACCATCGTTTTCCTGCTTAGCTTTGTGCTGGATCAGCGGATTGTCGAACTCCAAGTGCCGCCTGGAGCGCTCCTCAGCATGAGAGTGGTGTTCGGGCGCCCTTCCTCTACCATGGGGACCACCTCTGCCTCCTCGAATCGCTGCCCTGCGTTCCAGACTCGTAGGGCTTTTGAATCCTCTTTGCAGATTATTGGGGGCAACCCGTGGTCCCGGGGAACCTATTCCCATTGCCACCTCCTCAAGCGGGGTCAGATCATACCAGGCGTCGCCCTGATTAGCTTGCAGATACTTCCGAAAGGTGTTACACCTATCAGTAGTGTGCGTGTCATCCATGTGCCAACAGCAGAGGTTACTGGCAATTGCCTTGGCTGGGCAGGTAATTACCCCTTTATCAGCCAGTCTACGGAACAGGGCATTCGCCACCATGGTCTCTCCAGATGCTTTTGTGTCCTGTAGAGAGAAACCATTGTCAGCTTCTATGAGATTTATGTCTACATCAGAAATGTCAAACATATGAATAGCGATTTCATCATCAAACGGTTTCTCGTCAACTATAGTGACTTCGTCGACTTCAGGAAAACATAACTCTTTTGCCTCTATGAGGTCTTGAATAATGTTCCTAAAGGACAAGCAATCCTTGGTCGTGTGTGTAAACGACCCATGCCACTTGCAAAAATTCCTAGACTTTTATCTATCTGTCTGGGGGGTCCTATGGCCCGGTTTCAACTTAATTCGTTTTCGCTGGAAAAGCCAGTCGAAAATCGCATCCGCTTTGTCTACGTCAAAAGAGTATTTCCTTTCCTCTCCTGTTTTCTGGGATGCTTTCGCTTTGGAATTCCTCCGTGCTAATGGCTCACAAACGGTGGCCTCCCCTTTTATGAACTCAGCCATGTCTACCTCAACAGTCTCTAGCTGATAGGTGCGCGTAGACTGGGCTTCTTCCAACAATAATTGATGGTACTCAGTCGCTCTCCTGGCGAGATCATAAAGGTCAGTGAACCTCTCCCCCTGTAATTTCTTTTTAAAAGGGATAGATAAGGCATTTAATGCCACCATGAGTTGATCTCTTTCCGGGATTGCTGGTCTACAGCGAAGCAGTGCTTTCCGCAAGCGCATCAGAAACTGCCCTGGATGTTCACCGGCGACTTGCTTCAAGCGCATCACCTCAAAGATCGACAAGGGCGAGTCCAAGCGGGCAAATGCCTTCATAAAGCTACATTGCATTTCTGTCTATGATGCCACCGATCCAGGGGGTAGACTAGCGTACCATGTAAAGGCATCTCCCGTGAGAGAATTCGGAAACAACTTTAGTTTCCAAAAATCATTAGCTGCAGCTTCCCCGAGTTGATGGGTGAATCGCGCTATATGCTCCAGAGGGGTCATCTCATCCTCTCCTGAGAAGCGGGTGAAATCAGGCACTCTATACCCTCTGGGCAAAGGGAAATCCCTGTCAACATATGCCGGATAAGGACTCCTGTAGAAGTTGGGATCATCCTGTCTCACGACTCCAGGTACCATCTGTTCTAGCACTTGGGCTATCGTTTCCCTCAAATTTAATGGGGGTGGACGGCCAACCGGCTCTCGTACAGGGTCTTGACCCCATCTTTCTCCTGCGTAAGGCGCTCTTTCAACGCCCTTTGCTGGCAGCGAGTCTACAGGGGCTTTAGTATAAAAACTTTCTACCCGGGATGGACCCCTTGCGCTTGGCAAGTCCCCTGGCGGAATTTCATCTATGGGGGCTTTTCCAGGTCGACGAGCGGGGACAGAAGGTGCATATCTGTTTGTCTCACATTGAGCCTCGCCATACTCGTCTTCTGGATTTACCGCGTAGACGGCATTTTGCCTCCATTCCGTGGGCGATCGAGAAGAGGCTGGCCTAGAAGGGGATGTCCTGTCCCTCAATTCTGTAGGGTATTGGTTATCACCATTCCAAGGATCATCATTTTGGAACGAGACACTCCTTTTCTCGGTGCGCCGCGCATCTCCCATAAAGGAGAATTTCCTGTCTACGGGGTTATTCGCTCCTGCGACAGCACTGGGCCTATTTAAGGCACTGATTTGCTCTAGAATCCGAGTCATGTTGTTTTCCAGTCCAGATATCCGTCTGTCGACCAAATTCTTCATATCGTTAAATTCCTTATGGAACTCGAGCCTCGATATGAATTCGGAAGGCGCGTGTCCCACAAACTTGGTCTGTGTTTCGTTCAACTGACCACCTATGGCCACATTTTCGGTGATCTCATCCCCTGTTTGAAAAGTACCATATCCATCTAATGGAGGTGGGGGATCGCGGTTTGCACCACTTCTAGTATTTTTTGCCATCTGCAAATATGAGGTATTTTACTCGGCTCCCACTGTGGTCGCCAAAGACGTGTTCGCGTAGGAAACGGACCACGTCGGAAATATTTGGCAATTGGTCTCACAGGGAATTGTATGTGGTCGCCAGAAAGATGAATTTCAATGATAAATAATACGGCTGTTACAAGCTCAAAGTTTTAAAAGAAGAAACGAATGCTTACAGCCATAAAAATGAAGGAAAAAACGGTGGTATGGATGACGGAGGCGATGTAGACTCGCTGCTGGAGGTGCGACTGGAGCTGACGTCACTGTTGACGCTGTAGACTCGTTGTCGCGAAACGTAGACCTGGTGCTGACGTTACTGTTGACGCTGTAGACTCGGTACAGTGCGCTGTAGACATGCGCCTCGTGAAGCAGAGTCTGGCGGATGTCGGATGTGGATGCTAAGGCCTCGGATGAACACCTTGGTGGCGGAGATGTAGGCGGAGGATGATCGCCGGAACTACGGTTGCTCGTCCCGACGGTGGAGGCGATGGTGGAAGCTGGGTGTCGAGACTACGGCTGCTCGTCTCGACGAAGGTTGATCAACGGAGCTACGGTTACTCACTCCGCTGTTGAAAGGATGACCCAATAAGCCCAGGCCGAGGTATCTACTAAACTAAGGGTGACGAGCAATGCAAAGCTTGTGTTTGGCTGATTGATCGTGTTTTTCTAAGTAGAATCTACTCTCCCTTTTATACTAAATTCCGTGAGTCTTTGCACGCTCCACACGTCCTTGAAAAATCACTTAAATCGTGGCTTAATCTTAACTTCTCTCCAAGGATCTCGGAGTTTGTTTTTCTCAGAGATTCTTCTAACCTCCACTTAATGAGATCGTGCGTGGGACGTGTTCAGAGGAGTTGTAGACTTAGCTCACACTCGTATTTCTAAAAGGGGTCGTAGACTTAGGCTGTTGCGGACTGAGGATTCGGCACAGTCGACGGTCTATAAACTTAGCTAAGGCCCGTGTTCCAATATGGGCCGTAGACTTAACACAGGCCCAGAATATCCTATCGTGTCAACACTTTGTCCCTTTCCTCTCTATCTCCCTTCCTTCTATCCCCGCTAGAAAACCTATCGTCCACTACCTCCCTCTCTTTCTCCTTACTACGGTAATCCTCCTCTCTCCGGCTTCCCTTCTTCCCGTCTCTACTCCTATATCTGCCCGAATCCTTCAACTTCTCACCGCCGTTCTCCTCAAAATCATTCCCCCAAGGGGAATCATCAATTTCCATCTCCTCACAACGTCCACAAGACGATCACCGGCTACTCCCCGCTCGTTTGCTGTCAAGCAGTCAGCGAATGAAATAAAAAACCAACAGAATCGAATTACTCGCCGGAACTCACATCTCCTCACATTTCCTCTCGTCGCCAGGGATTCGAATTACTCGCCGGAACAACGATCTCCAATATTCAAGAATCAACAACAGAAAGGAACAAAGGAAGAAGAAAAACCCTATGCTCAATACCTCAAATCTTCCTCGGGCGGGGCGGGAGCGGGACTGAACAGGTCGATTGCTCCCGGGGGGCATAAGAGGCTCCTGGAGGATCCGAATTGGCGGACCCGGGTGTATAGGCCCAATAGACCAGCCCATATATTTGGGCCGAATCTCATTGGGGGATTTCCAGGAAAAACATGTTATCACCCCTCGACAATGAACTAGGTTTTCAATTATTTCTCTATTCCTGTCTTTCTCTGTTTCTGGGTTAATTCATGCAGGAGAAGGATAGTGGGAGTGGGAGATCACCCACTCTGAACAGGAAGGTGGTGGCATCAGTAGCAAATCGAGGTGAAGGGAAAATAGCTCCATTGAATGATCAATCCATCCTTTATTATCTTACCTGCCTGCACTCATCCAGGGGCGGATCATACCGACATCCCGAAATCGGCGAAATCGAAGCTCTACGAGGTCTGTGCATCGAGGCATTGGAAGCCGCCTTCCTTTGACTGCTGCATCGTGCGAGGACCCATTGACTGTAGGAAGTTAAGTCATCGTTCTGTCTTAAGGGGCAAAAAAAAAATGTAAAATCAAAGACTTGGACTACTACTACTTACATTGGTAAATGTGATTGCAGATTCGGTTATAAGGTCTCCGTGGCAGTGGAAGGGAAGGCGGCCGTGATCGTCGAGTGCTTTGGCGAGCTTAGGCCCGCGAAGAAGGCAGCGGCAGAGCAAGCAGCCGAGGGAGTGCTCTGGTACCTGAAGCACCTGGGATACGCCACCTAAGACTGAAGGGTGTTTGATAAAATGCCGGAGCAGCAGTTCATGCTTGAAGGTTGACAGGTAACAAGTAACTGTAGTTCTCAACTTTCAGTAATATCAATCAGACCTGCCACGTCTAAGAAAAACCAACTCTCCACTAGGTTGCTAGTGTGTAATCACATAATCTCTAATCCGAGGAAAGTAGTTCCTAGTTAATCGAACAATTGGAGGCAGGTGGACATGCAAATACCTCGAGTACCACCGGATAAGGGGAAAACGAGAGCACGCTCGTACATCATTTCCGCCCAGACGACGTGGCCCTGAAGGATCCGTTTTTCATAATACTACAAGCATGACCAGGACAAATTCTGAGAAACAAGTGAGAAATGCCAGACACGGTGAAGTAGCTCAAAGGATTGAGCTGCAGAAGGAAGGAAGTTAGAAAGGAAGAGAAGAAGAAAAACAGAGGAAGGAAGAAGAGAATTCGATATTTCATTTCTCATCAAAAACAGTATTACATAAATAGTAATATCCAGACTTGTAACAAATTTCTGTTTGTACGCGCGCATCACCACTCTGCTCTGTACTCCCATATCCGTTCCTTCTGTCGTTTCTGTTTTCGGTGTCTGTGAGTTGTTACCAACCGACAGCTACCAATAGATTCCCACGTCTGGGCTCCCTTCGTAAGGCTTTCATAAACAAGCCATACTCTCTTGTTGGATATGGGCTTCAGACTTCAATCCTCCTTCGCAAGCCCAAGTAACACTCAGTTCAACACTCCTCCGCAAGTCCAGCTCCTTTCAGCTCTTCTAGCTCCCCTCCTTCTAATTCTTCTAATTCTTCTAACTGTCCAACAAATTCAAGTCAGACCAACACTCATGCCATCGAAAGATGCAGACAATAATTTACACGTTCAGCTGGTGGACTAACCATTGCCACGACAACATATGAAGAAGACTCCTCCACATGTATATAATTTTGTGCTGAAACATAACCGGAACTGAACTCTTAACATCAGCATCGACCTCCGACCAACCCTGCAATAAAATGAAGGAGGAGCAAATACGAGACTTCAACTAATCACCCCTGCAAAAATTCAATAGATTAGTTAAAAAAAACCTTAATTGATGACTAAAATCAGGGTGCGTTGGAATGTCATGTCAACCTCTGCTGCAAATACAGCTACGGCCAATTGACGTCTCGTTTTAAACAAACACAAAAAAAGTGTTGTGGTCTGACTTTAATATGATTGATTGATAGATAGATAGATTGATTGTTTTCTTCTTCTTCAATCGTTTTTTGTTTGGTTTGTTGGTGGGGGTGGGTACATGGATGAAGCCAAATTGAGTAGGTAATTGCTGCTTGATCAGCCTAGATCATATATAATCACAATCATAAGCTAATGATTTCTTCCCTAACATCATAGTATTATACTTTTAATTCAACCCAAAGAAAAAGTCAACTATCACCTATTAAGGACGTGATTATTAAATATCTTGGTATAAACAATGTGTTGCCGACTGGAATAAAAGGACGGCACATTTCCTTGATCACACCCCCCAACCCCCCTACTTAAACCCGCTCTTTTTTATTATTACATTCCTTACAATAATAATTGAAGTTGTTGTAGGTGCATCCCCATTCCCAAAGCTCTCTCTCTCTCATTGGATCCGGTGCAGAATTTTCTTTCTCCCTTTCTTCTTTTTATATTGTGACATGTTTCTTACATGTACCTATTAAACATACATAGTGTGATAAAATAAGAAGAATTTTGTTAAGAATCAATTAATATGCTTTGTATTCATTATTTTTTGCATTACTTTTTAAATTATCTCTTAACCGATGTCGTTTAAAAAAATGGGATCCAGTTTTAGTCAGTCGGCTCCCCTCTCACAAGGACTAACAAGTCAAGTGTCGCTTTCCATCACGAAATAATTTATACTTTAAAAGGAAAAAGTGTGCCTGCTTGCTTTCAGTAAACATTGCAAATCCTTCTGTTCTCTGTTTTGTCAAGAACAGGAAGACAGGAATTCCCTCTCCTAGTCCCTAAATCTTGTCAAGACATCCTTGTAAGTTTCTCAAACCATGATGTACAAGCACGGTGACGTATTTGCCAGGAGTTTTACTAGGCATGATCGGAAGAGGTTCGGATATGCGGCTGTCCTTTGCTGCTCTGTTGTCCTGCTCTGCCTCCTTGCCGCATTCTTTCATAACCTGGAGCATCTCCCGGGTAAGTTTGCGCTCTAGTCGTGTTCCGGTACACGGTGGTGTGAAGGAGTTCTAATTGGTGTCTTAATCTGTTTATCATAAAATCTTATACGTATTACGGGGGATCTTTTAATTTTGGACACAAAAGTTTATTTTATATTTCCACTGCGCCCTAAAACTAACAGTCTGCTCGTGTGGTGGTTTTGTAGTGCATTTGAAGGTGTCGGCTGCGGAGGATGTCGGGTTGCTCGCGGTAGTTGAGGGGGTTGGTGGAGTGCCGCGAGGGATCATTACCGGGAAAGAAAGGGCTACAGAGGGAGATGAGCCGCTTTGCAGGATCACAGACTCGGGGCCCGATTTCTGCGATGTGCGTGGACAAGTCGGTGTACGCGGGAACTACTCAACTGTATTCTCGGTCTCCGCTCGAGAGGGTGAGGAGGTCGAATCATTTCGTGTTAGGCCTACACGAGGAAAGGCAACCCCGAGGCAATGTCCAATGTCAGGGAATGGTCCATTCTGCCTGTGGCAGCCGATGCAGGGGAGATTCCTAGGTGCACAAGTTTCCATGGGATTCCGGCAGTCCTCTTCTCGGCCGGTGGGTTCGCAGGGAATTACTTCCATGACTATGCGGACATCTTCATCCCTCTTTATCTGACCGCTCGAAGCTTCAAAGGTGAAGTCCTCTTCCTAGTGAGCGACATGAACCCATGGTGGTTCAGGAAATTCTCCAGAGTGTTGCAGAGCTTGTCAGATTATGACATCATCGACATTGACAAAGAGCAGGGGACTCACTGCTTCTCGAGGGTGATCATCGGGCTTCAGTACCACAAGGAACTCGTGATTGATCCCTCGAGGCCTCCACACCACTCTATGCATGATTTTAGGGCATTCCTGAGGAACACGCACTCTTTAAGACGAGATCACGCGATTGACCTCAAGGACGACAACAGAGGCAAGAGGCCCCGCCTCCTGATCATATCGAGGAAACGGACACGGGCCTTCACGAATGTGGCCTCAATCACAGGAATGGCCGAGGACTTCGGCTACGAGGTCGTCATGGCGGAGCTAGACTACAATGTCTCAAGGAGTGCCGAGATCGTAAACTCCTGCGACGTCATGATGGGGGTACATGGTGCAGGACTCACCAACTTCCTCTTTCTCCCCGATCATGCAGTGTTCATCCAGGTAGTTCCCTTTGGTGGGGTCGAGCACCACGCGAGGTTGTGCTTTGGGGACCCTGCGAGACAGATGGAAGTGCAGTACCTCGAGTACCGGATATCAGTCAACGAGAGCACGCTCATACAGCAATTTCGGCCAGACGACGTTGTCCTGAAGGATCCAGTTTCATACCACAAGCACGACTGGAATAAATTCAAGTCTATCTACTTGGACCAACAGAATGTGGAACTTGATGTGAAAAGGTTCAGATCAACACTGGTGCAAGCAATGAATCTCTTGCACATGTAAAATTTCAGCAATTTTTTTAAAAGATGAATCCACATCGATGTAAGTCCCACACCATTGAAAGTCAAGCATCTTGAGCTTTCGTGTTGCTGCTTTAAATGACTGCATTTTCTTACACGACAATACAAGCCCAGCAAAAAGTCTATAGTATATATCGTCTAGCGGGCTATTCCTTTACAACTTATTAGTTTTATAGTAGAACTCAGTTAGACTTATATACTGGACTCGACATATAGGCCGGTTCGATATCTCTAATGGTAACTTCACCGTTGCATTTCGACAACAAGCCTTCCGTCTTTTCTCCAAGTAGCACGACACCAAGCAGGGGAACCGCATTTATCAAAATCGTTTTTCTCCTTAGAATGGGCCGTGCTGGGAAAATACCTAAAGCCCAAACTAGAGGCCCAAATATTTAATTTCCAGGGCCCATTCGTCGGCCCTCTTGAAGACCTATTTGGAGGATGAAGAACAAATTGCGAAAAACACAAAATCTTGAGATATTGAAGTTAGTCCAATAAAAATCGTTTTAGCCTCAGCTCGATTCTTAGCCTCTCCTTATAAAAAAAATAATATGTATTTTAGAAAAAAAGTTTCTTTTTTTCCTCCCATATTCAGATTTATGTGTTTGGATGTGTTTCATAAGAAATCAATGTTGATGCAGGAAGGGAGACCCATCGCTTACTTCAGCGAGAAGCTCAATGGTGTAAAACTCAACTACTCGACGTACGACAAAGAGTTCATAGCTATCATTCGAGTTTTGGAGACGTGGAGCCACCTGCTGCCTAGAGAGTTCGTGTTACACACCGACTATGAAGCTCTCAAATACATCAATGGTCAGCATAATCTTAAAAAGGCGACATGTCAAATGGGTAGAGTTCCTTCAATCCTTCACTTTCGTTCTCAAGCATAAACTAGGAGCGAAGAATGTAGTCGCGGATGCCCTTCAAGGAAGATGATTTTGCGGTCCACAATGGAGACCAAGCTCATTGGTTTTGAGTACCTGAATGATCCATATATGGGCGACGAAGATTTTGGAGGAGTCTTCTCCCAATGGACCACCCAGGCGATCGATCGATTCCACCAGGTGAATGGATTTCTCTTTCGCGATTCTAAGTTGTGCATTCCCAGAGTTCGACGCGAGAGTTGCTCATTCAAGAAGTCCATGGAGGAGGAATCTTCGGATATTTTGGAGTCGCAAGGCATTGTCAATTCTTCAGGAGAATTTCTATTGGCCTTAAATGGAGAAGCAAGTGACGAGTCTGATATCGAGATGCGTTATCTGCCACCGAGTTCAGCCACAAGGATTATATATTCCACTTCTAATCCCTGAGCGACCATGGGAACATGTGAGTATGGATTTTGTGTTGGGAAACACAGGATGCAGCGGAGGAAGGATTCAATCATGGTTGTAATCGATAGATTCTCAAAGATGGGACACTTCATTCCATGCCAGAAGACGAACGATGCAACCAACGTAGCGGATTTATATTTTCGAGAAGTGTTGAGGTTGCATGGAGTACCTAAGTCGATCGTATCAGATCGCGACGTGAAGTTCCTAAGCTATCTCTGGAAGACGTTGTGGCACAAGTTGGAAACTAAGCTCGTCTTCAGCACAGCGTACCATCTGCAGATCGACGGACAGACAGAGGTTGTTAATCGAACTATGGCTGCAATTCTTCGAACCGTGGTCTCGAAGAACCAGAAGGATTGGGATGTGAAACTTGCTCATGCTGAGTTTGCCTAACACAGAGCCCTGAGTTTAAGAACCAAGTCCTCACCCTTTGAGGTAGTCTATGGCCACAATCCTTTAGTTCCTGTCTATTTAATGCATCTACCTAATGCGAAGATAGCCAGTCAAGATGCCGAAGAGCGTGCTAAGGAGATGAGATTGCTCCATGAGAAGATTCGTGCTCAAATAGAGAAGGCTAATCTTCGATATCAAGAAAGAGCAAATCGCGGAAGGAGAGCAAAGGTTTTTCAGGCAGGAGACTTAGTGTGGATTCATCTGAGGAAGGAACGATTTCCCACAAAGAGAGAATAAGCTAATGCCTCAAGCGGAAGGACCTTTCAAGATCAACGAGCGCATCAACGACAATGCCTACAAGATTGATCTCCTTGGAGAATATGGAGTTTCTGCTACTTTCAATGTCAAGGATCTCATTCCGTTTGTTGAGATGCGATTTGAGGACAAACTCTCTTTAACAAGGGGAGGATGATACAAGGACGGTCGTCGTTTCGCCCACACCTCAACTACCGTCGCCTACTGGAGGTATCAACTCGCTGGTCATCGAGTAAACGAGGCGACGAAAGGAGCACCGAGCGACACGTCTCTCAGGCGACGAGCAACCCAAAGGACCTTACGATCTGACGGCTCAGATTTCACAACTTGCACTACAAGAGTCGCGCCTGTTCCACTACTCTACTCCATTATCTTTTCATATCTTGTTGGGATGAAATAATATATTTCCCTTCCTTATCTTCTGATCTTATCTTTTATTTTATTTTTGTTTCCCTTATTGTCTATTCTACGGGCAGCCTATATAGGCCTTTGTCTGTATCTATATGACGAGCGAGTTCTATCCGAGTCTTCTTTCACGGTAGTATAGTTGTATCTACGGAGGTTGATCTCAACATATCCTTTCATATACATCCGTTTAGCCATCCCACTTTATCATCTACCCTTCCAACCATTCACACGTCGCTCAATTTCGCACCCATAGTAATGTCCCCCATCGTTTCGATACTGGAGTCATCTATTCCTTATCCACTCCGGATCAGCCCTATTTGGTATAAGGAAACATGGCCCGTTTTCTGTTTTTGTTTTCTATGAAAATAAGAAAACATGTTTGTTACTAAAAAACCAATTTTCTAAATTTTCGGAGAAAAACAGTTATTTGGAGTTTCCAGTGTTTTCCAAAACATGAAAGAAAACGAACCCTTTTTCCGGTAAACACAAAGGCCTAGTTTCTTAAAGTAAGTAAAAGCAACGAAAGTTAGTCCCCGAAAGGGAGTCTTTAATAAAACATTTCAATGTCTATGTAACTCGGCCTTCACCAAATAAATATTATGATTATCCGGAACCCTTTGTTTAGTATGTTTGACACGGAATGAAGCAAATGCAGAGATGAGTGCTTACACGTAATCGGATAAATTCCAGACCTAAAATGACAGCTTTCTTTTTCTTTTTAATTATAACATACCCGGGATATGAAGACAATTTGTTAAAGGACCAGGGGGGATTTGATCAGAGGCATACATGGGGTGGGATCAGCTTTCCCGGATTCATTATGTTGTTCGGATCCAGGGCTTGCTTGATCCGTTTCATCGTTCTCAAAGCCTCCATCCCAAGTTCCTTCTCGAGATACTGAGTCCACACCAGCCGTAGAAGCTTCAGTTCAGGTCAGGGTGTAACGTGGTAGTGATGACGGGATGTGAGATGATATTAGGATACATACCTTCATCTTCCCTGTGCCTACACCATGCTCCCCGGTACATGTTCCTGCTCCATCAAAACACCATTGTAAACAGCTCCCAAAGATGACAATGAGAAGAAGTGACTTCAATCCGATACTACTTGAGTAGGGGGAGCCACATGAGATCATCTTTAGCAAATTGTCCGAGTAATCCTAACCAATCGATATTTTGATTTCTAAATTGGAAACTATCAACATCCAACTTCACAGAACCAACGTAGCTTTATAAAAATAGGATAACTGTCCAACTTAAGGACTATAATGTTCAGTTAGGGAGGAGCCGACGATGTACATACCTTCCATCGACAAGGCCGTATGGACCATGAAATGATTCAGTCTCTCTGCCTCTTGGCGTTGTTCGTCATTTGAAGGGTCAAATAATACAACTGTGTGGAAGTTACCATCCCCCGCATGAGCAATCACCGTACTGTTAGCAGTAAATGACAGAAGTATCAGTCAAATGGATCTCCTCAGCAGATTGGAAGCATAATTTCACGAAAGGGCATACCACGTGAGTGAAGATGCATCCAGTTCTTTCTTCGATCTGGATATGACTTCAGCAAGCCGCGACAGGGGAACACACACATCCTATGAAAACATGCAGATGCGTGACCACCAGGAATCAGACGCATTAGTTGTATACACTACATTCCTGTCGAGGTGATTCAGAAGCACGTGAAGGCACAACTAACCGTAATTAGTGCTTCATGTTGTGGTTCCATGGCAAAACAAGCCCAGAGGGCTTCCTTTCGTATCTGCACATGTTAATTAAGGCTCTGATGACGTTAACAAAGACCATTTAGTACACCACACTTCACAATAGGGATATAAACCCACCTTCCAAAGTTCTTTCTTGGCTTCAGGATCCTCTGCGAACACAAAACCTGAGCCTCTGTGCTCAGCAACGATCTTCTGGACTATTTCTGTCTGCTCCCGTGAGTAAGCTTCTGTAAAATGAGACAAATCTTTATCAGGACTAAAGATATCGGATTAGCTGATGCGCAACACCTAAGAAAGGGAAAACTCGAATTGAGAAAGATACTCAAGCAACAGAGACAACCACAATGGATAATTTACTAGGTCGAGAAGCTTGCAAAAACAGAGTTGTCACTAAACCCCAGTTACGACAAGATCTTTTGATGGATGATCAACTGAACAACCAAATCTACCCCGTGAAATGATCATGATGAAAGCAAAACCTATCAATCCTAACAACTAATACACGTAGACAACTCCAAAAGAAGTGTGGCCTTGGGGATTTTTTTAATGGCATGCTAAGTGTACTCAGGATGAAACACAAGTTTTTACTTTATGCTTAAGTTATGATTGCACACACAAGTATGAAAATGCCTGAATTACATTGCATGAAGCATCCTCAATTTGGTAGTGGCAATAGATGTACCAGTGCCAATGAATTCAAACATTAGAGTGGGAAGTTCTGGTAGATTCTTTCCATTAGCAATATTAACTGCCCTTACTTGAACTTCATCCAATAGTTCAACCCGTGATACCTGCTTGATTGGGGGATATTCAGAGAACAGCAGAAATGAGCACAGGGATGAAAGAAGGAGCTTCTTAGTAAGTGAGTAACATGAAAACAGAAGGAATCAAATCAAGCATTAGCATAGCTTTGCATGAAGGTACCTGAATACCAGATAGCATAGTGGCAATGGCAACATCTGCTGCATCCTTAACCGAGGGGAAGTTGCACATAGCAACCTGCAATATTATTGCTATCGACTAAGTTATCCGTTGAAGGAGAAAGACAATGTTGACAATGCTAATTATCTTCAGATCAGCTGTTTTGGAAAAAGTAGAATATTTCATTGGTAATAGGAGATATGAATCATGATGGCCCGATAAATCCTTGACTATGTTATGATTTAGGATTTAAAAAATTGAAAGATTAACTCAACCATTCAATCCCAATAAAGATTCTAAAAATTGAAAACAAACAAAATTACATCATGTGGCTTTGGTCTAGCAGGTCATTTCATACTTTTTCAATGAGATGACTTCTAGAAAAGAAAAAAAAAATCTATCCAACACCAAGTAGCTCCATATCAAATGAGGGATTTTGACTCACCACTGTGTATTGCGGAAGTTTCTGCAGTCGTAGAGTGACCTCTGTAATTATACCTAGGGTCCCCTCGCTTCCAATCATCAAGCGAGTTAAATCATATCTGTTAAGGACCCCACCAGAAAATAATATGTCACAAGTTGCTGTGCTACTTAATTGCTATTTCAAAAGCTCAATTTTTTGTTACCTCTTCATTTGAGCGACTGTTATTTGGTTGATCATGGGCACTAGTTACCACAAATTATGACTTATCACAGGGTTCACAAGTGAAACTACAAACATCTATATCATCCTAGCTTTACGTCATGGAATCCTATGCGAGATATAATTATAACCAAATGCAACACCTTGGTAGCAGGATTTGAAGTAACTGGAGCAGAACATTATAAACAGCAAAGCAAAAAACTAACCCTGCAGCACTTTTTCGAGCTCGAGAAGCAGTTTTGACAACCTCTCCATTGGCAAGAACAACCTGAAATGCAAGAAGTTACAGAGAACAAAATTCACAATGCAAGATTAAAGAGGTTAAAAATGTACAAACCTTGAGATTTATGACATTATCACGCATTGTTCCATACCTACATGCTAGAAATGAAACGGTTAAAATCACCAGAGAACAATATAACCAAAACATCTAAGATAAAACGTAAGGAAATTCTGGGTATAAGCAATAATCCAAGGGTCCTCACTGGAGCTGTTAGACGCTTCATTTAGATGAAAAGTACCATGTATTATTGCATTTTTAAAAAACTCGATATGGAAAAGAAGCAAATACCTTTCTTACCAAAAAAAAAAGAAAATAAAATGGCATCCACAAAAGGTCAAAAATTTGGAGATATCGTACATCACAATGGTGTTAAACCCAAAAGAAATAATACTTACAGTTATTCTAGGCTGTAAAAGAATAGCATTTGAATTTAATGAAGCAAAGAGACCAACCTCACAGCTAAAGAACCGGAGCACCGAGTGGCACACATGCCTCCAATTGTTGCTCCAGGCCCTGCTCAACAAGGATTCGAGAGAATTTTACTTTTCAATCAGGAAATGACCTTAGAATCCAATAAAGATAGAGCAATAAAGTCATCACAAAAATGAAAAAATAGAAAAAAAAAATAAGAACCAACATATGCGACAAGATCCATAACCCTAGCATAAATTGTAAACTCACCGGGATCAAGGGGAAAGAATAGACCATAAGGCTCAAGATACTCATTCAGTTCTATCCATCCAATCCCAGGTTCAACAACCACGTCCATATCCTCAACATGCAATGCTTTAACCCTCTTGAAGGAAAAAACAAAAAGTCAATTGGTATGAACAGCCTTTGGAGATGAAATGCTGACATGGATAACAAGGAAAAATTGGGACTTATAATCATAACAAGCAAGAGGAGAAAGTCTGATCACATACTTTCATAGATGACATGTCGATACAAACACCTCCATGGGGAGACAAGGTGTGACCTTCAATTGATGTAGCTCCACCATAAGGCACTATAGGAACCTGTTCATGTATACAATACAATATCCATCCTGAACATTTTAGTAGGAGAGGCCAAGCAAGCAACCACAAGAGAAATAACTGTAAATTTTGACAGATCTTCACCAGATTCAGAATCAAACCTTATGTTTGTCGCAGGATTTGACTATTTCTGACACCTCATGTTCAGATCTGCATCAGACATGAATTTATGAAGAACCACAAACATATTACAGTAAAAGTGGTGATGTATCATGTAGAGGACCAGCAAGCAAAGACAATTCATGATGTGTTTGTATTATTTTAGCAAATAACTGTAAGCTCCTTGAAATTATAAATGCTTGATAAATTTGAGTATTCATAGCTACGTTCTTGTTAACCATGATGAATTAAAAAGAGTAATTATTGAACCACAGAAATGCTTCAAATTTATTGTTCAATTGTATAAGTGTGAAACTTGTCTTCCCTCAAATGCCTAATACGACCATGTCACCACTGGCTTATTTTCACATGGAGAACGTAAATGTTTACCAACAGTGTTTCAAGGAGATATCATTCAGAATAAATATCTAGACAACCAAGCTTTTCCAAGTGCGACATTGTTTACCAAGGAGAAAGCAAACCAACGACACCTTGTTTACAATTAAAATGACATATTTGTTGTCTATGATAAAAAAAAAACCAAGCACATATCTAGTGGTTAAATCTTTATCATGGCCCTTTTGCTCGATTTCATGAGAGGATGCATGAGCTACGGTTAGGATCACTTTTTCCTAAGCAAAATTATTTTAGGTCTTGTTTGGGAGATTCTCTATATGGAAAAGAAAACGGGATAAAAATATAATAAAGTAGAATGAAATGTGGGTTCTACGAAAAAATTTAAAATGTTGTGAGAATAAAATTGTATCACGATGCATGAATATAAACGGGATATAATCTCACTTTGGGTAGACGACCACATCAGGAATATTGATAGCTTTATGGAAACTGTTCTGTGGCTTTCCATGGAAAAATCTCTCATCGTAGTCAAGTGTGATATTCTCCTGCATTAAACAGCATGGTATAGCAGAATCAGAACAGTCCCTTCATCCCACTTTTTTGTCCAAAAAGACCAGCCAATCAGATAAAATAAAGGACATGGAAAAAAAAGAAGATTTACGTACTCCACAGATGGCTTTTAGTTCATCAATCAGCTCTTGTGGAGTTTCATTGTGAGATCCTTTAACTAAATATGCCATGCTACCTTCTCTTTCACCCCCAGTTTCACTGAAACCAATGAAAGTATCACTTTCCCGATCAAGAACATAAGTCGTATCACTTGTTCCATATTTTTATGATGCCCAACATCAAAGTGACACCTTAAGTCCTAAAACATCGAGAGACTATTCACTTGAACAAATGCTAAACCGGTGATTCTGCTTACAAATACATCTTAGCATCAAAATATCTGACAGGCCAGTAGAAGTTCTCGAGTTCAAATTACCAAACACATAAACAAGTCCTGATCATTTAAGTTGCACATGGAAAATTGAGTAAATCAAGTCAGTGAAAGCGTGTCCCAGTCAAAAACACCTTTTTACACATGATTAATTCATTTTGAAATCCCAAAACCCACGCATTCACTGTGTTTTCCAAATCTTCACGACTCAAAATCGGTCATTTGCAGAACATGCTTAACTTATTTTATGGAAAATCAGTCCTCAAAATTGAGATACATCCTTGCTCGCAGCATTACGAAGCTAAGCTCTTGACCAGGCCAATTTCCCCAACATACATCCAACTCATCGCCAACTAAACCCCAAAGCCTAACGGGCTCTTGATAAACACAGGAACTAGATTTTTCCCCCTATATGTTCAAATTAATCGATCACAAAGCCAAGTTCAAAGTAGTTCTACCGAGTATCCAGCTCAGCCGCATCGCAAAGGGATGGCTCCCGCAGTGATTGGAAGGCGATAGCTGCAGACGAGAATGCGGCGGCCAGGGGAAGCAAGTACGAAAGCTCGCCGCGGCTCGGGTTGGCAGCGGCGGCGCCTACCGCCGCCACACGAGATTCAGCCGGATCGAGCGGAGCTCGGGATCGTGCGAGGCCACGGCGAGCGAAGCCAGAGGATGTAAAGTAGATTCTCGAAGCGGAGCGGATACGGGAGAACCAGGAACTTATGGACGAGGCCATGGTTACGGTGGCCGAGGGAATGCTAGTTGTAGAAATAGCGAGGGAGGAAGATGACGAGGAGCTGATAATGGGGAAGTCTCCATGGGAATTTCGTTCTTTATTTTAAAAAAATTATTAACTTGACATTGAAATAATAATATTTATTTATTTATTTTATCCAACTACTAATCCGATCATCATCAGGTAACGAAATAAGTAGCTTGTCAGTATCGGGATAGGTTTTTCAATAAATCGGTTATATTCTAGTTCTAATTTTTAATCGGGCTGCAAAAATTATTTTATATTTTAAAAGACCTAAGTCGTCGTTCTAAAAGATGATGCCCCACCGAAATCGTATTTTGAAAATATGAATTTTCTTATTATTTAGCATCAGTTAACCTTAGTTTTGATGATGAGAAATGCATTATTGTATCCCTTAAAAAGTGTGTCGCTACACTACAGTAAAGCTGTACTGCATTACTAAAATGATTATACCAGCTTGTTTATTGTAATTTTATCATATTTAATGATTAATTACATTATCTGATTCAAACGAGGATCAGATTGCGACATTTGAAGAAAGATTTGAAAATAGAATATTTATTTTTAGCAATATCTTATTTCCTATCTTATCTCAACCGTCATTAAGGAATCTATTTATTTCTAGTTCCATCATGGCAATGATTGAAATAATAAATCAGATAGTGATCTGATAATGATTGGATTGATTCATACGCATAAGGAAAGGTGACAATGATTTTCTTCCTTCTTAGTCATTATGACCGTTGAGCAGCTGTTCGTTGTCCGTGACTACAGCTTGTTGAAGGGTGACAGTTGGGAAACGAATTATTCAATTCACTCCCTAGTAAAACCAGATGATACTCATACATCACAACAACGAATCTGTGTGGTCTGTGTGGTTGTCCAAAGCCTGTGTGATATGTGTGAAGCTTTGAGGAGCTGTGTGTTCGGCGGAGAACGGAAGGTGCTAAGTGATCGCCTGGTTCTTGCCTCTTACAATCTACGTGTGGGAGTGCCAAGGCTGTGTGCCACCTTGGTCGTCGTGAGAGAAACTGTGTCCTCGGTGCGATCAACGAGCGGCTGGTAAATCGTCTAAGGAAAGCTAAGTGAATACCTGTGCCGATTGCAGTAACAAGTTGCTGACCCATCGGCAAGAAGCCGTTCTTGTCGTGTCTTTCGCAGGGAAGTCACAAAGTCAGACACGCACTTGCGTGTGCGAGCCAGAAGTCTCATGCCTGGAGGGTAGAGCAGGAGTTGGGAACGCCGCTGGAGTGGAAAGTGGTCATCCCGAGCACAGGGGTGCTGTGCAGAAGCCTCGACCTCCTAATACAGAGGGACAATAGAGCAGGTTGCGTGAAAGCCCCGGAGCTGAAAATTCCACCCTAGGCACTGGGTGTGCAGTGCAATGAGTCAAGGCTGTGGTAACCGTGCACGTCCGAACAGAGTGTAAGACGGATACCGCGACTTCGCTGTATGAGAAGTCATGTTATGCTGTGTGAGGAACCAATCTCTGTTTTGTTTCTTTTCTGTTCTAAGTGAATGGCTTTGTGGTTGTCTCTTGAGTACCTCCAGGCTCATCTTGAGAAGAGACAGAAACTGTGTGGAAATCCTTTGTCGAGCTATTAAGTGCCGAAGCATTCCTTTGCTGTGAAACATAAACGGGTTGCTCTCTGAGAAGTCGTTCTTCACTGTAAGGAATCATTTGCCAGGATTTATAATTTAACATAACGTTGTCTTTGCGCTTTGATAGACAGGCTTATGCCTAAGCGACAACGTGGTGTGTGGATACCCTTTAAGCAATCAGCTTCTGAGTGTGATCATCATTCTGCTGGGAACGAGAAGACATCCACTGTGAGAGAAGCTGATCGTTGCCCAGTAGTGATCTACTTTTGTAAAGGATTCTAAATCTCACTTTGTGAGAAACCGAAAGCCTACTGCAAGGGCTCTTTGTACCCATTATATTATATAGTGGAATCACCTCTTTGGTGTAAAGTGGACGTAGGTCGATTATGGCCGAACCACTATAAACTATTGTGTCCCTTACGATTGTGCAAACACTCTTACGAAAACCTACTCGATCAAATTGTAACGGTTGCAGTGAAGCGGATCTTACTTCGGAGAAACGCTCTGTTGTGATACAGTATGCTTCCGCTTACATTGAGAAAGGGCGAAAAAGTGATAAACACTAATTCACCCCCCTTAGTGTATATAAACGATCCAACAATTGGTATCAGAGCGAGTTTGCTGGAAAGCTTTTTGTATGATTGCTAGTACAGAACTCTTTTGCTGTACCTAATGATCATAACAGTGTGTTGCTGAAAGTTTGACGTTAAGCATAATAAGGTGCTACTGAGTTATAAGAACTCATATCTGAGCAAAAATGTCGATGCTCTTAACTGATGGTCATTCGACCGAACGTCCCTCGCTCTTTACAGGACAACACTTCTCATATTGAAAATTGATAATGGAGTTGTTCATTGGAGCGAAAGAAGCCGATTGCTGGCAGATTATAATGGAAGGAGACCTTACGGTTCCTCCACCCCAATCCCAGTGATACTCAAAATGAAATCGAAAGGAAGAGAACCATTTCTCTCAACACTAAAGCAAGGCACTACTTAGTGTGTTCTCTTACTGGAAATGAGTTTAATCGCGTCTCCAATTGTAAGACTATGAAAGAAATGTGGGATAGGCTTGCTTTGATCTATGATGGAACAGAACAAATCAAAGAATCCAAAGTGAATGCATTAGTAACTCAATAAGAAGCATTCAAAATGAAAAAGGATGAGTCGATAAATCAAATGTTTGATAGACTCACCGAAATCACTAATGCCATGGAATCTCTTGGGAAAACCATTTCTAATTCAGAGTTGGTCAGAAAAATACTTCGCTCTTTGCCTAAATCTTGGGAAGTCAAGAAAACGGCAATTGAAGAAGCGAATGACTTAACGAGCTTAAGTCTTCAACAGCTACTTGGTTCTCTTGTCGCTTATGAGAATGAGAACAAGTTTGCTGAAGAAAAGAAATCTAATGCTATTGCATTTACAGGAAGTGTTGAAATCTCCGACGAATCTGAGGATGAATCTTCATCTGATTCTGAGGATGAAAGCTCTTTAATTGCTAGGAAATTTAAGAAGTATCTTCGCAAAACTCGTTTCAAGGGAAAGCGAGATGCTAAAAAGAAAAACCACACCAAAGTAAAGGTGGTGTGTGCTATGAGTGTAACAAACCTGGTCTTATGCGACCAAATTGCCCATTATTAAATGAGAAGGGTAAGCCTTCAAAATACAAGAAAAATGCATTGATGACATCTTGGAGTGATAGTGATAAGGAATCAGATCAGAACAGCGAGACAGCAAACATCTGCTATATGGCGCAAACTGATGCTGAAACTGAGAAGATAAATGCTTTCTCTCCCTCTGATATATCTACTGAAGATATTGAGAATCTTTTCTCAGAACTTTATGACAAACTTGAGTTATTGACTGCAAACAATAAGGCTCTCAAGAAAGAGAATAAACTCTTGAGTGCTGAAAACGCTTCTCTTAAGGAAGAGTTATCAGCAAAGGCTAAGAATGCGGTAAAACAACTTTCTCAATCTAAATCAAAGATTGAGGAACTGCAACAGCAACTCAGTGCTGTGCACAACAAAACTGATTTATGCATACATGAGATGCATGATTCTGGAAATGAGAAACAATCACATAATGGGAAATATGTTCCTCCTCATGTCAGGAATGGTGATTCTCATTATATTATTCAAAGGCTACCTAGGTTTTGCTATTATTGTAGAAAGCCGGATCATTTTATTAAAAATTGCCATATCAAGCGAAATGATAAGCATGGCATTATTTTCTAAAGTTGATGGTTCTATTGTTAAATGGAAGCAACGACTTAAGTTCTTTGTCCATTTTCAGGGATGCTTCAAGTCCAATGCTGAGGACCATGTATGGTACTTAGATAGTGGTTGCTCGAGGCACATGTCAGGATATGTCTCATTTTTTTCTACATTGGTTTTCCAGGATGATAGTGCTGTCACTTTTGGTGATAATGGAAAAGGGATTGTTAAAGGAATAGAAACCATTTGTTGTTCTGACTCCCTAACCATTGAAGGAGTTCTTTATGTTAAAGGCCTCCAACAAAACTTGATCAATATTAGTCAATTGTGTGACAAAGGTTATCGTGTTTCGTCCGATGAAAGAACATGTAACGTTTCACGGGATGATGTTACTTGCTTCATTGGAGAACGCAAGAAAAACATCTATATCCTGTCTTTTAAGAACATCTCCGCTGGAGAAAATTGTCTTATGTCCATTAAGGACGAAGCTATTCTATGGCATAGAAGGTTGAGACATGCAAATTATGACTTGTTGTCCAAACTAGCCAGAAAGGATGCTATTAAGGGATTACCTAAAATCAAGTTTGACAATGACAAGATATGTAAAGCTTGTGCAATTGGCAAACAAACAAAGGTGTCCTTTAAAAGCAAAAATATGGTTTCAAGTAAGGAGCCACTCGAATTACTTCATATGGACTTGTTTGGTCCCACAAGGACTTAGAATCTAGGAGGTAAACGATATGGATTAGTTGTTATTGATTACTTCTCCAGATTCACTTGGGTGAAGTTCCTAGCCCATAAAAGTGATACGTTTATAACCTTCGAAACTCTAGTTAAACAACTTCAAAATGAGAAAGGTGTTTCTCTATGAAGTATTAGAACGGATTATGGTACTGAATTTGAGAGCCATTACTTTACTTCTTTTTGTGAGGAATATGGTATTAATCATAATTTATCAGCTCCATATACTCCACAACAAAATGGAGTCGTAGAGCGAAAGAACAGAACCTTACAGAACATGGCGAGAACCATGATGCTGATAAATGAGGTAGCTAAGAACCTGGGCTGAAGCTATAAGCACAACATGTTACATCTCAAACCGAGTGCACTTAAGGCATTCTATAGGCAAAACTCCTTATCAATTATATAAAGGGAGGAAGCCAAATATTTCATACTTCCATCCGTTTGGAAGTAAGTGCTACATTCTAAGACCCATAAGAGATGGTGTCGGAAAATTTGATGCTCGTTCTGACGAGGGTATCTTCCTAGGATATTCTCACACTAGTATAGCATATAGAGTTTTCAATAAGAGAACTCTTGTTATTGCAGAATCAATCAATGTTAAAATTGATGATTCTTAAACTGAGGAAGAAGATGCTGCTGCAAAAGCATCAGAATACTCAAACATAGAACTAACTGGAGAATTACAGCAGACATCTGCTAAAAGTAATCCAAATGAAAACTCTGTGGCAGAAGGACAAGATATTCCTACTGCAAATACAGAAAATAATCCTGATGTCTTACAGGACGAACAAATAAGGGACCGTGTTCCCTCCTTATATAAGAAAAGACATCCTATTGACCAAGTCATAGGATCATTGCACACTGGAGTGCGAACTCGAAACACAACAAATCTGTTCTGTGAACACTCTGCTTTTATTTCTCAGAAGGAACCTCAAGGCATTGATCTTGATGATCCAAATTGGATCCTTGTAATCTAATAAGAACTAAACCAGTTTGAGAGGAATAATGTCTGGTGTTTAGTACCTAGACCAAATGATCGTTCCATTATTGGAACAAAATGGGTTTATCGTAATAAACTCGATGAATCCGGAAATGCTGTGAGAAACAAAGCTAAACTTATAGCAAAATGTTACTCTCAAGAAGATGGTATTAATTGTGATGAGACGTTTGCTCCTGTGACACGTCTTGAGGCAATACGTTTACTCCTAGCGTATGCTTGCTATAATAACTTTAAGTTACTTCAAATGGATGTGAAAAGCGCATTCCTAAACGGTGATCTAAAAGAGGAAGTGTATGTTGAACAACCTCCTGGATTCACCGATCCAAAATTTCGTAATCGTGTTTATAAGCTCTTTAAAGCCTTGTATGGGCTTAAGCAAGCACCAAGAGCATGGTACGAAAAGCTTAGCTCTTTTCTCATTGAGAAAGGCTATAAGCGTGGAAAAATTGAGACAACCTTGTTTCTTAAGAAACATGATGCTGATCTTTTAGTTGCTCAAATATATATTGACGACATTATATTTGGTTCAACCAATGAAGAACTATGTACCGAATTCTCTAATCTAATGAAAGGAGAATTTGAGATGAGTCTTATGGAGAACTAACCTTCTTCCTTGAACTCCAAATCAAGCAAACTAAAGATGTAATTTTTATCCATCAAGAAAAGAATAACAAACAGTTGCTCAAGAAATTTGATCTTGAGAATTATAAACCTTTGTCAACTCCTATTTATAGTAATACCAAAATTGATAAAGATGAGGATGGAAAAGAAGTTGATTCCAAACTATACAGAGGCAATATAGGGTCATTACTCTATCTTACTGCTTCAAGACCTGATATCATGTTTAACGTGTGCTTATGTGCTAGATATCAGTCTGCTCCAAAAGAATCACACCTAGTTGCAGTCAAGAGGATCTTGAGATACCTCGCAGGAACTGTCAGCTTAGGTCTATGGTATCCTAGAGGATCGTTGCTGGATCCCGTGGGATATTCAGATGCTGATTATGCTGGATGTCACATTGACAGAAAAAGTACATCTGGTACTTGTCAATTACTATGAAATATGCTAATTCCCTGGTTCTCTGAAAAGCAGACATCAGTTGCTTTATCTACAACAGAGGCTGAATATGTCACAGTAGCTAGTTGTTGTGCTCAATTACTTTGGATACGACTGCAACTTGAAGATTATGATCTTTACTTTGATGGCATTCCAATAATGTGTGACAACACAAGTGCAATTAATTTATCACGAAATCCCGTCTATCACTCAAGATCTAAGCATATTGAGTTAAGACACCATTTCCTACGTGACAATGTGCAAACGGCAACGCAGGCATTCAGTACATAAATACTGAGCAACAACTTGCTGATATTTTTACCAAACCACTCGATAAAGAGAGGTTTATTACTTTACGAAGTGAGTTAGGTATTTGCAATCCTAATGCCTAGGATGAAATCTATTCGTGCATTTTATTTTTTCTCCATGTAGAGATTTATTTGTTGCAAAAAATGGATGATTTATTTCTATTCTTTCCACCTTCTCCACGTTCTCTACTTTCCAAATCTTAAAAATCAACTTTCAAATATATATATATATATTAACTTCTCTTCTTTATTTTCTACCACAAATCCTTCTTCGTCCTGTTACCTATTCTCTCTTCCAAAACCCTAAAAAAAAATCTCACTCTCTGATCAACACCCATGGAGCAAACTTAATTCTCTCAAGCTTTAAAATTCATGTGTTATGGGGGAGCAAACATAATTCTCTCAAGCTCTTTCCTTTTAGTTTTGAGTTTTGTCATCATCAAAAAGGGGGAAAATATTGACCTTAGTTTTGATGATGAGAAATGCGTTGTTGTATCGCCTGAGAAGTGTGTTGCTACACTACAGAAAAGTTGTACTGCATTACTGCGTTACAATTACCAAAATGAAGGAATAATTATTATTCCAACTTGTTTATTGTAATTTTATCATATTTACTGATTAATTACATTATCTGATTCAAACAATCACGTGTGAGGATAAGATTGCGACATTTGAAGAAAGATTTGGAAATAGAATCTTTATTTTTAGCAATATCTTATTTCCTATCTTATCTCAACGGTCGTTAGGGAATCTACTTATTCTGGTTCCATCATGGCCGATGATTGAAACAACAAATCAGATAGTGATCTGATAATGATTGGATTGATTCATACGCATAAGGAAATGTGACAATGATTTCCTTCCTTCTTGGTCATTATGACCGTTGAGCAGTTGTTCACTGTCCGTGACTACAGCTTGCTGAAGGCTAATAGTTGGGAAACGAATTATTCGATTCACTCCCTATTAAAACCAGACGACACTCATACATCACAACAATGAATCTGTATGGTCTGTGTGGTTGTTCAAAGCCTGTGTGATCTGTGTGAATCTTTGAGGAGCTATGTGAGCTGTGTGTTTGGCGGAGAACAAAAGGTGCTAAGTGATCGCCTGGTTCTTACCTCTTGCAATCTGCGTGTGGGAGTGCCAAGGGCTGTGTACCACATTGGTCGTCGTGAGAGGAAGTGTGTGTCCTCGGTGTGATCAACGAGCAGCTGGCGAATCGTCTAAGGGAAGCTAAGTGAATACCTGTGCTGATTGCAGTAACCAGTTGCTGACCCATCTATAAGAAGCCATTCTTGTCGTGTCTTTTCGCAGGGAACTCTCGAGCCTACGGATTTTGAGAAGTCAGACACGCACTTGCGGGTGCCCACCAGAAGTCTCATGCCTGTAGGGTAGAGCAGGAGTTGGGAACGCTGCCGGAGTGGAAAGAGGTCCTCCCAAACACAAGGGTGCTGTGCAGAAGCCTCGACCTCTTGATACAGAGTGACAGTAGAGCAGGTTGCGTGGAAGTCGCCGGAGCTGAAAATTCACCCTAGGCACTGGGTGTGCAGTGCAGTGAGTCATGACTGTGATAACCGTGCACGTCCGAACTGAGTGTAGGACGGATACCACGACTTCGTTGTGTGAGAAGTCATGTTCTGCTGTGTGATGAATCAATCTCTGTTTTGTTTCTTTTCTGTTCTAAGTGACTGACTTTGTGGTTGTCTCTTGAGTACCTGCAGGCTCATCTTGAGAAGAGACAAAAACTGTGTGGAAATCATCTACTGAGCTATTAAGTGCTGAAGCATTCATTTACTATGAAACAGAAATGGGCTGCTTTCAGATAAGTCGTTCTTCACTGTAAGGAATCATTTGTGAGGATTTATACTTTAACATAACGTTGTCTTTGCGCTTTGATAGAGAGGCTTACGCCTAAGTGACAACGTGCTGTGTGGAAACCCTTTGAGTAATCAATTCTGAGTGTGAGCATCACTCTGCTGGAAACGAGAAGACGTCCACTGTGTGAGGAGCTGATCGTTGCCCAGGAGTGATCTACTTTTGTAAGTGATTCTAAATCTCACTTTGTGAGAAACCGAAAGCCCAGTGCAAGGGCTCTTTGCACCCATTATATAATATAGTGGAATCACCTCGTTGGTGGAAAGTGGACGTAGGTCGATTAATGTCGAACCACTATAAACTATTATGTCCATTACGATTGCGCAAACACTCTTACGAAAACCTACTCGATCAAATTGTAACGGTTGCAGTGAAGCATATCTTACTTCTAATAAACGCTCTGCTATGATACAGTACGCTTCTGCTTACATTGAGAAAGGGCGAAAAAGTGATAAACACTAATTTACCCCCTCTTAGTGTTCATAAACGATCCAACAGTATCTTTTCAAAACACAATTTTGGTGGACTTAATGAAAGTCATTGTTGAAAAGATGATTTTTATCCAAATAAGAAATGTCGCCTATTCAAAAAACGACTTTGGTTTATAAAAGTAAAAGCATTTCTATAAACGTGTTAGATGAACGAATAGTAAACATAACCATAAAGCAAATGTCATGTTTAAAAATTGTATAAAAAATAATACAATAATATGCCTAACGACGTCTAGGTCGACGTCGAATCGTCAACGATACTTCTCGGCTATGTACTCTCAAACTCCTTTCGATATCAATCTTCTCAATATGTGATGGCCGAGTCAAGGTCACAGTCTCCACCTGTGTCGATGTTTATCTTGTGGTTATCATCTTATATGGTGTTGTGGGAGTACTCGACTTGGGCCTATTGGGAATATGAGTAATAATTGTATTGTCTTGTGCATGAAAGTGTAAATCTAACTGTGAGAGCGAAAACTGGGTGAGTCCAACATCTTTGTCAAAGCTAATCATCCTATCGAAATCCATCTCATCGCCCTCGTCATCATGTCATCGTCATGGGTCATGAAAATCACGAGCAATGTGAACAAACTTCGGATGACTTAGGTCAATAGCTGCTAATGCATCTCCATAAGCATCTATAATAAACTAAGACGACACATGCTCTAAAGTCGTTGAGTGATCATGAGTATGATTCAATGTAATGGCCTACAAAACATACTCATAATTACAACTAATAGAAGATTCGAATGAAATTAATGTAAAGTATTACATAGTTATGCTTACTAGGAACTCAAGCACCGTTCATTTCTTCGAAATCCACTTTCACGTCATCATCTTATACCAAATAATATAAAAATGAACTGCCTAAGCAACGGCCCGGATATGACTGTGAGATGATTTCTTCTGCCATCCTAATTATGCAAATACTGCTTGTGAAAGGTAGTTCAATCTATCTCCGACTTCCCCCTGTAAGCTGACTTCATGTAACTTCCGATAAAAAATACATACGACAGGTATCTCTTGGAAGCCCCCAAATCGACTAATAACTCTTCTAAGTTGATATATCTCCATAAGCATGAGCAGTTGAGTCATGGAATGCAAATATTTTCCATCCAAATAATATGACGGTAGACCCATCAGAATACGACATCCAAACAATCTGCACAATGTAAAAAGTCTAAACATATAGAAATCGTTGTGATTTACTAACGATATGGAACAAGTAGAATTCTTACTTCACTAGGCTTCTGTAGATCGAAATATACGCGATATTGAAATACAACATAAGTGGCATATTCAGTTACATTAAATTTCACACCCCATCGAGCAGCCAAAGGAGAATCAAGAAGTATCACATTACACCATTATACTAGCGCAATGTGAGGAAAGTTATCTCATGGCCACACCTAAAGAAAACTCATGGGGCTTAATATGTTAGAGACTTCACGATCGACTGCCAAACATAGTTGACGATAAAACCAAGCTAGGCATGCACCGCCCCAATTATATCCTCTCACTACCTGCAACTCATCTAATAACGGTAGGAACATCAGATGCACCAAATTCTATGACTTATCTAGGAAGATAACATGATACAAATTCATAACTTAAAGCAATTCTTTCTTACTTTTATACCTCATGCCTACCCGAAATCCATTGGACGAACAAGATCATCCAAAATCATTACAAATGTCTTCTTCAAATTTCATAAAGTCATCGCCTTTCGATTGAACATTAACAGGCAAGGGCTCTTCAAATTCATCATGAGGTATAACAACATAATAAGTATTTGCACTACCAATGATAATATGTTCATCATCATATTCATTATCAGATTCATACTCACTACTCTCCATCATTTGCTTAATCCATGCATCACTATTAGGTGTATAAGAATCAAGAATATTATAATGTGATTCTCCCAAAGCTCTTAGCAAAGGGGAATGACCGTCCTCCAAAGCATAAATAAATTCAGCATTAGGAATGTCATAAGTTCTAACATAAAGATGTTGTCGCGTCGTATAGCCACAACTCAAAGAAAGTTCGAATAAACCACTAGCATCCGCATCTGTTCTGATTAGTACAAGCACAACTTGCATTCTTTCATATATTGGTAGACGATTACGATGACCAATTTATAACAGGGATCTACTCAAATCAATATCTAGAGTGTTACCAATAAGTTCAACTAGTAGAGCCATAACCTTACCCAAAAGTAACTTAATCACAACATCTGAATCTCTATCATAGTAAACATCATCACCATATAAAATACTACCAACGTAAAATCATGGTAGCTTAATCCAAGGTGTCATTATTCTGGTGCATAAATATAAATTTTCATTTAATCAACGTCATTCATAATATAAATATAACTGTAATAATAATTTGCAACAATTTAACTATCAACTCAAAGAAACTATATAAATATAAAATAAATAATATTACCTGAAAGTGTTTGATTAAGTGGTATTGAGAGTTTTTATAGAGAGGGTGGTCAAATGAAGGAAGGTAAGAAATGGGATGGTGGGTGATATTTATAGAGTAGGCTAAAATCGTCTTTTGAAAATATGACTTTGTCGCAGCTGCTTAAGTCGTCTTTTCAAAAGAACCGGCTTGCAAAATGCAAAATACTTCTGCAGCCCGATTATTTTAACCATTTCTTTAATAAAGAAGGGTAATTTATAATTTTTCTCGTGAACTAATATTGAGAATCTAAAACCTCACATAATGTAATTAATTTATATATATAAATAAATACGTCTCAACGGTGTTTTCCAACGGCGACAATACCTTAAGAGAAGTATATCGTGATCGAGAACCACGTCATAGACACTCAAAGGAGTGTCAAAGGTCTAGAACCGCGACACTCGGATACTTACAATTTCTTTTAAGCTTCGGTTCAAGACCTTCAAAGAATGAGTTAGATAACTATTTTGAGAATCGTTTCTACATTGAGGAACCTTTGATGCATTAGAATGGTGAAAAGCTCATATACTACTCATTTTGTATGGCAAGAATTTTCGACCATTTTTCTTGAATCATTTCATAATTGGGCATCGTGTTCTAGGCAATAGATTAGCAGAAAACTAGCATGAAGTAGAGTTGTTCACGTACCCTGACATTCAATCTATTATTAGTGCATGTATAGTGATTTTAGAATCATGATAAAGACCGAAGAGAACTTGGATGACTTAGTTTCCATATTTCATATCCGAAACTAGGGGTGATGAGCCGAACTAATACCAAACACTTCTAGGCTCGAGCTCGGCTCAATAACAAAAATGTTCGACTCGAATTCAGCTCGAGCTCGATCGAGCCCAAAAAATTGAAGTTCGAGCTCGGCTTGGTCCAGTTTTAGGGAGCTCGAGCTTGGCTCGATAGGCTCGATAACCTTAATAGATAGTTTTTTTTTAAATTCAATTTAGTCCTCAATTTTAAATTTATTTATAAATAAGTTCAAAATTTTAATATTTATTAATAAAATTATTAATATAGATTATATTATATTCGACTCGTGAGATATTGAGCAGTAAGTGTTAAGGCTCGAGTTCGGCTCATTTCGTTACCGAGCTCGACTCGAGTTCGGTTAAAGTCGAGCTTGAACCAACCTTTGACCGACCTAGCTCGCGAGCGACTCGGTTCATTTTCATCCTTATCCGAAACTTGTTCACCCGATCATCCCTGATACTAATATTTTTTTTTTAAATAAAATAAGCATCGGCAATAATAAATGCCACGGGATGTAGGAGAGTTTTTTTCTCAAAATTGCAGTAATTTAAGGTTAAATTCCTATCTCTTAAACCACAAATAAATAAATTCGAAATTTATGTAAAATTTCAGTTCAATCCGATTTTATTCTGATCTCGATTTCATCCAAATTGAGTTAGTTGCTTGGGTATTTAAACATTTATTGTTAGCTTAAAAAAAATCTAAAAGAAGTGCGGTAAATTAAAAATAACGAGTTTGCATCAGTCCAGAATATTGGGATACATTTGAATCAGTTCTCCGAGAAGAAGGATATATAACATGTCAACTGACAACATTTGAATAATGTAAAATTTTACTTTAAAACGTGAATAGTTTAACCATGCGAAACTAAAAACAAATTTCATGATAAAAATCCCAAATGGAATGAATGGAACACAAAATGGTCAAAATCAAAATCATAAGAATAAATAATCATGAAAAACAGAATAAGAGTACCAGAAAGAAAACAAGAAATGAGACATCATCTTGCTTCTCCCAACTGTGACCCAATGATCGGATGAAGCAGACCAACATTCCTTGAATGAATCATCTACGTCGGATGAGAAAAGAAACTGCATGAATGGGATGAATAATGCAAAACCGCCTGCAAAAGCCGGGATCAATACCCTATGGCATATTTAGTCTGCAGATTCCAGTACTCTTTAGACTGCTTCAACATTTCGGCACGTTCTACCGCCAGCCTCTCCTTCCAGAAGTCCTTGCACCTGCGGATTTTTCATTGTAAATACGATGTCATTACAATAGTGTGAAATCAGAATTAGCCATCTACTTGATGTGAAAGGTGGGTCTGTCGCTCACTGATTCTTCAAGAGAAGATCCAGCTCCAACAGAGGCACAGAATTAGCATATACTCCTGCCTGCAACAGCATAAGAAAAATGATATTATCAAGGCCAGATAATTTCAAAAACAAAATAAACAGAACCCACTCGGACTCATAAGAACTTCAGAGTAAGTCACATGCCTATAACAGGACATCACAAATTATGCATGACTAGAAAGCAAGTAATCTAATCCTGGGACTTGGGAAGCACTTGGAGAAACCTTATGCCAAATACAGCAGATGCATACACAGAAGCAACTGCTAACAGATACAGGCAATCACTAGGACAATTTCTGGCATGAACTATTTATGGGTTTGTATTCGCAATTCATCATATTATAAGGATTACTCTAGCAACGACTAAGGAAAACATTATTCACGAGGTCATCTTCGAAACTATCATCTGTATGTTAAATGGAGTATGAAAACAGCCAAATGGTGAAAGCTACAACAAAGCAAATTGCAACTTGTGATACTGACCTCGCGGCATAATGGGCAACGGGCACTTTTGTCTGCGACCTTAAGCCCCTGAAAGATTGGAACAGATGCAGCAGAGCAGGCGCATGACTTGCAGAAGAAATGTCCACAACTCAGAGCATAAGGGTTAAAAACAGTATCCTGTTTGAAATCACCCAAGGCAAAATTAGAGGAAACAACAGAGAGAAACAACATTTTTTCGTGAAGTAGGCTCAGTCCCGGAAATTACCAAGCAGATTGCACAAGCCAGATCGTATTCAAGCTCTACAGAATCGGGAAGTGACATCCTTATGACAGGCTGAGTGGCATTAAAATGGAATGAAAAGCGACCAAAAAAGTCATCAGAATCAGACTCCACAAAATATTCTGTATCAAGATTTAAATAGAAGGCCCCCAATTCCATCAACCAAGGTGATTGCAAAAGCTCAATATGTTCTGCTCGCAACTTAGACCGGAAGTTCTTTCCACTCTCGGAGCCATGAACCTACAAAACAAAATTTAAATCCACAATAAAACATGGAATGAAACAAATTTTCTTGATATAGGACATTCATAATCTAAATCCAATGCATCATACTTTGTCATACTTCTTGAGGATCTTTCTAATAGCAATTGCATTCATCGTCACATACTCCATCAATAATCTTCCTTGTTGCAGAAGGATGTACCGATCGTCACCAAAACATTGCCGTAGGCGCAATATGTATCTTTGCACTCCAGTGGCAACGTGATGGTCAAGGAGGTGTCTCACCCTGGCACCAAAACATCCCGCTATATCTGAAGCTTCCTTCATGAGCTCCGAAAAGAACATCTGATCACATACTGCAAAGAGCGAAAAACAGCCTTAGTTAAACTCCTGATAATGCGGTCCCGAAACTCTGACAAAGAGCCTATTCCGACGAACAAACAAGCACCTCACGGAAAACAAGTCAGTACTCGATTATATCTCGCAGCGATTCATCCTTCTCTAGAAATTGTTGGCTGCATGCAAGCTGACATGCAGGACGATACAAGAAAAGCACGGGTGCGAGAAGGTCTGACACCAGTTTAATTGACTTACCTCTTGCAATATGGTTCATTGAAGTAAGCATAGAGGTGCCCATGAAGACATCATACAGAACAAAAAGACGGGTACAAATCATACAATCTTTTGCGCATTATAGCCCAACACTCCCTCAACTGCTCCACAAACTTCATTGCGTACAAAGAAAGCCAAGCATGCATAATCCATTGCCACTGAACAAGGCAAGATCGCGAGAATTCACGCCGGAAAACTAGGACAAATAAACGAATCCGCATGCATGAATCCTCCTGTAAAAAGAAAAAAACATTGCTAGGCACGATAACCGGAAGAAGAGTCGAAAGAATTACTCGGGCACGCATCCCACCGGCACAACGCTGCTGTCCCCTTATCATCCACGCTTTGAACAGCGGCCACATCTGCGGAACCACCGCCGTTGAGACCCCTACAGCTGCGACAGCCCTTGAGGACCTTCTTGAGCCTCTTATACTCGACGTGGGAGCAATCCCCCAAGAAGCCCTCCCGATCCCCTCGCAGGTACTCCGTAAACGTTTCGCCGAACTTCATCCTCCTCCTCCTCAATCCAAACCGATCATATATCCGAATCAACCTAAACCAAAAAATCAAAATTAAAAAATAAAAATCATTTCAAACATCAATCTTTCTCCNCCCCCCCCCCCCCCCAACCACACCAACCAAAAAAAAAATAACACCGACCCATCATCGACATACAAAACATATCAGGACCTAATCTGGCTGAGTGATTAACCTTGGATAAGATTGTAGGAGCTTCCTACGTGGTCAGGCGGCGATGGGGAAAGATGAATTCCTCCCTCGAGGAAAAAGAAAAAAAGAAAAAGAAAAATAAAGGAGAAACAAAAGCTTCCCTCCGTCTCCCAAAAATGGCGGCGACGAGCGCGTGGAAAATATCAAACTTGGGCCACAATAAACGGGCCTGACAGGCCAGGCCCATTTAAGGTCAAAATTTCATTTTGTACTCCCATTTCCCGCTCCCCCCCTCCAAAAAAAAAAAACCAAACCAAACGAAAATCCGAAACAGGGGAATCATCTTCGATCCATGACGAGAGAAATAGAGGTCGCCATCGCGGCGTTGAATCGATCCTTAGGTTCGTTCTGCGGGCAGTTGCAGACCAGTGTCGACGCCCTTCTGCAGTCAGTCGATCGCCGTCCCATCCCCCTCGGTGAAGAATCTTTCTCGAACTTGGTCCTCATGGAGTTATGATTGTGTTCTTCTAATTCTCGGATTTCTTGTTTTTGCTTTGGATTTGGCAGATTCGGCTTCCTCTTCGTTCATACAGCGGCTGACCCACCGCCTGACGAGCACCAGTGTTGAGCTCGAGCTGTTGGAGTCGATGTCGTTCGGGACTGTGTCGTTCGAGGAGCTGTTAGGCCACTGCAATGAGGTGCTCAAGAAGAATGATGCAGACATTTCTCATGTTGTGGACAGTCTCAGGAGCTCTGGATATTTGCCGTCCGGTAATCGTTGTGTGTTTAGGGCCTTTTTAGGGTTAGTGGCTGAAGTTTTGATGTGTTGCTTCCTGCAGAGGTTGACATCGATGGAGAATGTAGTCTTGATTGGGAATCTGCTTCCTCTGGATTGGATTCCTTTGTTCCGAATAGAACGGATGGCTTGCAGGATGTTTCACCGTTTCCAGCTTTCAATAGTTTTGAAGATGATCCATTGTATCCTTTTTGGTCAAAAACTTACAATTTAGTCATAATCCGTTATCTTCTGCTGCACTATTTCCAATGCTGCTCGAAAGCACACTGATTTTCCAGAAATACCAGCCTGGAATGGTTTTATTAACTCATTCCGTCTGTTTTCTCTCAAATTGACCGTGGAATTCTTAATCTCTTTCTAGATTAGATGACTCAATGACCTTGAAAAAGCTAGGCATATCAGAAGCTTCTCTGGCTTCAATAGCTTCCACAGGCGAGTTAAACATTTTGCTTGCTACTTTACTCCACCACCAGGTTAGATTAGCGTGCATCTGGAAACCACAAGCTTGTCTACTATTTATGGCATGCACGAGAGAAAACTCGAGTAGCATTGCTCCATTGTCTTTCCAGAGGTCCCAAAGCACATAATTAGAAGTTGGGTAGTAGCTGCATACCTCCAGTTCGCTGTATAATTGTGTTTATTTTCCATTCTTGCTTTAGGAACTCCATTCACAGTGAAGGGAAAGGCAGGTGAACCAGAATTCAGCCTGAATACAACAAGGTGAGCTGTCTATCTTCCTGTTGTTTCCTTGCTCTGTCAACCATTTATGTTCTCCTTTCACCTCAATTGCCTATGCTTTTACCACTAGAACATACACTGAACAAACAGTCTCTAATGTCTGGGGCACATCACAATATTCTACGGGAAACACTGCAATTAATGAAGGTGGCAAGCTTTCTGCAACAGGTGACTTTGAATATTTACATAGCTTCGGGAGTGTAACGTTCCTGAAATTGATTATGTATTTTCACATGAAATGACAATTGTAGAAGATGACCCAATTCCTAAACCAAATGCAAAAGCAGTTCAAGTTTCAGTGGATGACTATGAATGTCTTCCTTCTTACATGAGAAGTTTAGCATCATGGGAGGTATGGAGACAGGTTTACAGTGACTACGATGTGTATTGCATTCTCTAGCAATTTTGAGAACCATTGAATAGATTGAAGTTAAGGATCAACTACTCCAGCTTTGATCTTTTTCCTTCAACTTTTCCTTTCTTGTTTCTTTTCTGTTTGACAGCTTGTTTGTCTGATCAACATCGAGGTTCATTCTTTGTATTTTTTAGGGTTGCAAGTTTTTACGTAGAGGAAATCCTTGACTTCCAAAGAATTGCAGTGCTAGTGCCTTATTTCGTTAAGACTATTTATAAGGCTGTTTTTTCTTGATAGCATCTTAAAGCGTATAGAATTTGTCTGCTGTATTTTCAGCATCTTGAAGAGGTGGATATTTATATGCAACAGTTCAGAGTTGAGTGATGATCTGATTTACTGCAAATAGAAGTCCAGCAGTCTCTCCATACATTTGTTGTAACCTTGTAGGATTTGCACTCTGCGGTGGGGAAGATCAGCTTACGCCTTGACCAGAAAGAGAACAACTACTTCTTGCCGGACGAAATTTCTTCCTTAGATCTTGGTTTGTATATCTGTTTCCAGCGAATTCTACATACAGGAATGATTAGGCAAAAGAATAAGCATTAAAAAACAGTAGCCAGATTTAGCAGAGCTTCTGTCTAAGTGAAACTGGTCGTTCCTGTCTCTCCATCGGATGGGAAACTTGATTGTGTATTGTCACATCTAGTGCATTTTTCTGCAATTTTCTTTTTGACCTTAGACTGATGTATGGTGTTTATGGTCAATACCAGTGACCGTGATGAGGTAGTTGGTATTAGTATCATTGCTAGTATAATTACTTCAGATCTGTTTGCACAACATTAACCGGGACTCTGAACTGGTTTTTGTAATGACAGGGCCAAAGACAAGATCGTACCTACTGCTACTTGTTCGCATGAACAAGCTGGTTGTCGAGACAATCGATGGACTGGTCGCCTACAGGGCAATATAGAAACAATATTGCTTCTACATACTGTAAGAAGGAACATCTCATCTCAGTTACAGTTCCTGAGCAAGCACCCATAAGATGAAACCCAGGCAAAGCCAGCAATGTGTACAAGTTTGTTGATGACATTCTGCAAGCTGAATCTTCCTCTTATGGAAAAAGCTAAAAAGAATCGTACTGAATGGAACACAAGTTCCATAAATTGTCCTTTTGTTTGCTGCATAATTACCCCTTGTCTATGTCATTTGTTAAGTTAAATGATTTGAGCTGACAATTGATGGTATCAACATGGAAAATTGGCACAACAAATGTTTAAACTTTTATGAGGATGACAATGCAGAACAATCTAATCAAGATAAAAGATAACCCGCAATTTAGTTTGGCCATGCAGGCAACAAATCCAAGATGTGCTACACCTGCATTGTATCAAACCAACCAGCACAGCACGCGGAAAACTGGGTGCATAACAAACACGCACCTCTCTAATCTAAGCTACCTTGGTTTACCAATCGTAGAAAATCTACTGCCGTCGCTGCTCACTAATGATTCTTCGTGTATCTCAGCATCGACAGGCATACAAAGCTCTGCTTACTTCTCTAGCTCCCATCCTCCCAACCTCATCCCGGGGTTGTAGTTTGTGAATAAACAGAATTCATTCCCGAGTTTGCTAGAGTGCTTGGGCCGGAAAACGCACGGCCGCATGCCCAATAGCTGAGCTGCCTGATCCTTCTGCACTTCTCCTGAGAAAATACACAACAGAGACGCTATACCTTTGCAGCGAACGTGGATGGTAATTAAACCAACAATCCTACAAGAAGCTCCCTGATATAACATCATTTTGGCAAAACTAGATGCGTGTGTGCTATCTGAAACGTCGAGTCCAACCTAAAGATGATAAAAATAGTCAACTAACAGTCCAGTACCAGTGAGTAACAGGAAACGGCAAGTTTGAGACTCCGCAAGGAAAGACATTGCCTCAGCAACCTTCTCCAGGCACTCTTGACTCTGAAACCATAACCATAAGGAGGGCATTAAACAAGGAAAAAAACAAGAACCGAATGGTCCTCTTGGTAGGCATACGGACCAGATAAGGAGGATCCGCGACTATAACTTGGAAGGAATGCTTCAACTCGGGAGGCAAGCCATCTGGGTTGTTGTAATCGTAGTAGACGAAATTGCTGCCGTATTGCTCGAATCGTTTGTCGTACTCGAGCAGCTTTGCGGCCGCATCAGGATCAAGTTTCTGTGGACCATGGCGAAGAATCATCAGTGCAGGAAAAAACGAGCTGATTAGCAAAATCAAATTAGCTACTTCTTCAGCCCAACGACAGGACCTTGAGGTAGGCATAGAGAGTAGGGCAAGCAATACAGGCGATGGTAGATCCCCGTGCGGAGCCGCTGACGAGGGTGAGGACTTCGCGGGCGACGGTTTCGGCCGTCTGACGGTCGTACCAGAACTGGCTCAGCCTCCAGTCCTCAGTAACGAGCGCCACCTCGTCATTACCTTCATCATCATGACGATCCTCGGGCCGTGTGTTCTCCTCCTGCTCGAGAAGGAACTCTTGGAGAGCCGCCAGGGCGTGAGAACTCAAGGTCGGAGGGTCGTCGTCTTCATGGCAGGGGATGTCATCGGTGACCTCCTTCCCGTGAATTGCTCCATCTTCCATTTTTTTGCGACGTAAGGGGGGAGACTCTGGGTGTTGTGGAGGCTTTAGGTCTCCGGAAATAATGGCATTTCAAGCGACTCTTTTACCATATAAATTTTAGGAAAAATATACCTTTAAAACTCTAATTTTTTTAAAGAAAGAAAATTATCAACTTTTTCTTATACTATTCTACTAACTATTGGTCTACTTTTTTTAATGGCAATAGTGAACGGCTTTATATTCTAAAGGGATGACCGGAGTAAACCCATTTCTACGTGATTTGCTTCGTTGCAGATCTACAACTTAGTGGACTCGTTTAGTCCACGACTTAGCCTAACTAGTGATAGAATCTGTTCATAAGCATTTAACATAATTAGTGATAAAATTGCCTAAATTTCTTCTTTCTTTATATAGTGCGTAGATTTTACTTACGCCTTGTAGAGGAATAAAATAATACGCTTACGCTTCATGTCTTATGTACAAAAATACAATTAATTTAAAAAAAATCTTGAATTACCGATATAGTTAAAAAAATGTCCAAAATATTGTCCACATGTCACATTTATTGACAGTGACACTCAAAATAAAAAAAATCACAGTCTCGAATAACAACACTAATAGAATAGGGTGCAACACTAAACACTTAGTAAAAATTCCTCTAACCAATGTGATCTAGAACTGCGACATTAGTCAAAATTACTAAAGTCGTGGTCCAAAATGCCACTTTTACTTACAAAATCAAAGAAAATATAGTGGGGTAACCCCTTGGAGATGAGAGACCCCATGGCATTTTTTTGACGTGGGACAAACATATATGGGTCATATTGGCTCATGGGATTGATCCATGTGCACTTGTCCCACGAATGGGAAGAACATCATGATGTCGCTCATCTCCTATATAAAGGGGTTACTCTCCCAATTTTCTTCTTTGTTAATTTCAAGGTAGTGTAGTTAAAGGCGTACCGTGGCGGGACGCGATCGTTGCGCCCTTACCCACCCCGGGCATGTGCCATCACTAAGGTGCGTCCGGGTGTGCGCCTCTCTTAAGGAGTTAAGGCCCCTAAAAGGTGCAACCCTTATATATAGTTGGGGTCTATCCCCTTTTTCTCCTTCTCTTCCTTGCCGCCCTTTTATATCTCTCCTCTCTCATCCTCTTCCTCCGCCCGACTCCCCATTTCCTCCTTCTCTTCCCTGTCGCCCTTCCTCCTCCCTTCGGGGCTGCACTTTCCTCCCCCTGAGGATTTCAGCCCACACTATCCTTTTTTGTTTGGACCGCCCTCTTCTTCCACGCCGCCCCTGTTCCTCCCCGTCGGTATTGCTGGTATCAGTTTGGTAGTTTGCCTTGGACAGTGGTCTTGGCAGTAGATTGTGGGATAGTTTCTTAAAATTTTTGCCAATGGAGTGTTCTTGATCAGTTGCATTTGAGGATGATGTTGCGTTTTAGAATATGTTGGTAGAGTGTTTAAGATTATATTGCATTTTAGGATTATGTTGCATTTTCTAGTAGAGTGTTCTCAATCTCTTGAAATTTTATAGCTGATGTAGTAGGATTCTTGAAGCTCATATTTCAGGAATGGATTCTTCTGGAGTTCCCAAATATGTAAAAATGGACATTTGATGAAAGTACAATTATTTGAAGGATCCAAAAGATTCGAATGTGGTCACATGTAACTTCCGTGGATATGTGTCCAAAGGCGGTATTCATCGGGCCAAATAACATCAAATATAATCATTCAGAAATGCAAGATCATGTAAAAGATGTCCTCAAGATATGAATGATGAACTACGAAGCAAGATGGACGAAGCAAAACGAGTGCATATAGAAGCAATTGGTATTATTGAATCCTTTCCATCTCATATACATGATTGGTGATGATGTCGAGATAGAAGAAGGCGGTCCTTCCCTTCATTCGAAAAGAGGCAAGTCATCGAGTGGGGCCAGAACAAAAGTAAGGCAAAAAGGCCTATTGATATATTCTTATTGGAGAATGGGAAGATGGGTCAACATAATGTGGTTGATGCATGCGATAAAGATGTGAGAATAAGACCATCCAAAGCATAGCTAGATGGTTCTATCAGGAGCGCATTCCTTTTAATGCTATGAGGTCTACGAGTTTCGGGAAGATGGTGGAAGATATAGGAAGACATGGCCCTAAGTTGAAGCCGGCGAGCTAACATGAGATGTAGGTTATACTTCTCAACAAAGAGGTTGCACACACCAAGGACTTGATAAAAGACCACATTAATAGTTGGTCCAAATATGGTTGCTTGATAATGTTTGATGGATGAATAAACAAAAAAGGTAGATCTTTTATCAATCTATTGGTGAATTCATCAAAGGGTAGCATGTTAATCAAATCTGTTGACGCTTCGGTATATTCGAAAACGAGAAAGAAATTGTTTGAATTGCTAGATACTTTTGTATAGGAGATTGGAGATAAGAACGTGATATAGATCGTTACCAGCAACAGAAGTAACTATGTGTTGATTGGTGAGTTACTTTTAAGTTTTAAGTTATTGTTTACTAATCAATTTTTCCTATGACTTAAACATCTTCATTTTTAATGTCAGGAAAGTTACTTCAGGCTAAGAGAAAATATTTATATTGGACTCCTTGTACAACACATTGCATTGACTTGATGTTGAAAGACATTGTAAAACAAGCCATATTCTTGGTGGGATTTGTATATAATCATGACAGTGTCTTGAATACCATGAGATCTTTTACAGAAAAGAAGGAATTGATCCAACATGGCATCACTAGGTTTGCAACGATGTTTTTCACGTTGTAGAGGCTTCATATGTTGAAAAGTAACTTGAGAAAAATGTTTGAATCACAAGAATTGGATGAAAGCAAGTTGTCAAAGATGGTGAAAGGGAAAAGGCGTATGTAATTGTGTTGTGGGTAACATTTTGGAATAGTGTATTGTATGCACTCAAGGTGATGTGCCCGCGGGTGATGGTTCTTCGTCTCGTGGATAATGAGAATAAGCCAACCATGTGATATATTTATGACGCAATGGATAGGGCCAAGGAGACTATTCAAAAGTTTTCCATTGGAAAAGAAGACAAGTATTATGATATCTTCAAGATTATTGATAATAGGTGGAACTGTGAGCTTCACCATCCATTGTATGCAGCATGACATTTCTAGAATTTTGTTTACTATGATCCAAATTCTACTCATCTAGACAATTCAAAGACCAATAGTGGATTGTTTGCTTGCATAGGCAGATTGACTCCGTCTTTAGATGTTCAATACATAATCACTAGGGAATTGACATATTATATGAGATGTGATTGGAATTTTGGAACCCATTGCCACTTGAATGAGAACTCAACGATCATCAGACACTTTCTTCATAGCTATTTCAATTGACATGTTTGATGTTATTGTTGTTTTATGAAATTTCAACATATAAACAATTTTATTGACTACGAAGTGTTGGAATTTCTTTGGTGGTGATACCCCTAATCTTCAACAACTTGCCATTCAAATTTTAAGTTTGACATGTAGTGCAACTGGTTGTGAGCGTAATTGGAGTACATTTGAGCATATAAGTCACTTACTATTCATACCATTAAAGTAAAAGATTTTTGATTTGTTATTATGAGCTTTTCGACATTCCTTTTATCCTTATACAACAGATTCATACAAAGAAGAGGAATCGACTTGAGCATTCAAAGTTACTTGTCCTTGTCTATGTCAAGTATAACCATAAGTTGAAAGCAAGATATGATGCACGAGATGCAATTGATTCTCTCTATATAGATTTTATTTATTATTGTAATGAATGATTGGTTTGTGAGATGGAATAAGATGCATGTGCTTACTTAGTTTTCAGCGGAAAATCATTGACATGAGGTGCTGCTGATAGAGCATCGGCTGTTGATGAAGTTGTGAGGACAACTAGAGGTTCAAATAGTTTGAGGTAATTTGATAATGATGAAACCCAAAACGATGTTGATGAGGAGATTGAATAGGATGTGGATGGATATAATGGTTTCGATGATTGTGCTTATGTTGATGAGACTGATGATACCATAACATACTTTGATTATTAGTTTGTTACGTTTTTATTTCATTTTGTTATCACCCAGTAAAACTTTTGAACTTGGATTTGAATTTAATGGCATTTAACTTTTCATTAAGTATTGGGATTACAAAGCAAGGTGTAGTCTATATTTCCCTTTACGCCTTAATCACTAAGGCATTGTTTTTAGATTTTGGACAGCAAGTTTAGAAATTTGTCGAGTAATTTCACAAAATGTAGCAGTGTCGAAGTTGGTAGCGGTCCCGCGTCACGGGCAGAACCATCCATATTTCCTTACAATTATTCGATTTAATCGACAACCCTTCAATTGACAAGCCTTCGCATCTGTCCCGGTAGCTTGGTAATTCCATGTCCGAACCATTTGAATTTGATGCGATTGGTTTTCACCCCAACCCCCTTTCTTTTTAAGGTCCGTCGGAAAATATGGACAGTCTGAAAAACACGTCCAAAACTCTCGACCCGTCTTAAGACACAAATCAACAATTTGAAACATTGCATGCAAATCAAAGTAACATGCAAGCTCATCATTCCAAAATTTCCTAGACAAAGCATCTCCTCAGATACCCATCCAATCAGCCCAACAACTTGGAGGTTAAAAAACAAAAGCAAAATCTGGTCTGAACCGCCCCTCAGCGGTTGGCCTTGGCAACTCTCTCGATCTCGTCCTTCTTCTTGATTGCGTAACTGCATAGATAAACGGCGGTTTTGATCCCAATTGATGAAATGTAATCCCCAAAGGTGCGTAGGATGTGATAAAAGGTCAAGGGGTAGCGTCGATCGTACCTGTTTGAAGAACCCTTGGCAGCATTGATGAGCTCGTCGGCCAAGCACTCTGCGATTGTCTTGATGTTCCTGAAGGCAGATTCCCTCGCGCCAGTGGTAAGCAGATAGATTGCCTGGTTCACGCGACGAAGCGGAGAGATATCCACGGCCTGACGCCTAACGACACCAGCAGACCCAATTCGCGTGGCATCTTCACGAGGCCCACTACGGTTATGGAAAAGGGAAAAAAGTAACATAGGCATATCCATAGATCCAAATAATTCATTGTTCTGAGAGACACAATTTGACTTTTACCTGTTGATGACAGCATCGACGATGACTTGGATTGGGTTTTGATCAGTGAGCAAATGGATGATCTCCATCGCATGCTTCACAATCCTGACAGCCATAAGCTTCTTCCCATTATTCCTCCCGTGCATCATGAGAGAGTTGGTGAGCCTCTCCACGATTGGGCACTGGGCCTTCCTGAAACGCTTGACTGAGTATCGGCCAGCAGTGTGGGGGACATAAGTGGCGTGCTTGGCGGGTTGAACGGCAATATAATCATGCAATGACAGGTCGTTCACCTTTCAAACAAAAAAATCAAAGACAATGAATCGAAACTTCCAGGGCCACAGTTTGTTTATTCACTACCATGCAAACTACTATAGATATCGAAAATAGTTCTGGTAATCAAAATTAACAAAAGGAAAACCCAAAACCACCACCCAATGAACAACGTGAAATGAGAGGCCGAGCAATCCATTCACGTCCGTCACCTACTATACCAACAATTCCACGAGACAATGTAGTCAAGCTTATTCATCGGACGGATATACTCACTAGCTAAGATCCGAGAGTCCTGCTACGATCTCTCAAACACTCCACGGTACTTCATAGCAACTACTATCTTAGGACAAGCAACGCACCTGGACATCGTCAAAGGTCCAACGGTTGAAGAGTTTGACGTCGGAGATGGGCTGGAGGAGCTCGACGGCGTCGGAGGCCATGTCCACCGGGAGAAGCTAGGGCTTCGGAGGAAGACGCGGCGGTGGCGTCGTTCGTTAAAGGCTTTGCCTCTCCCTTTCGCTTGAATTTTGCCTGATTAGGGTTTTCTTAGGATGATGACATGGACAAATGAGAAGCAAATCATAGGATAATGGGCCTTATATGCCACGAATTAAGCCCAAGCAGTATCTTTGACAGGCCCAAATGTGTAAAAGTGGAATCTCGCTCTCTTTCTCACCATTACGACGGGAAAGGGAAATGGAAAAGGGTAAGAGATTATTTCTCCCCGTTTAAGCTAAGACACAAGATATTCCCTTCTCGAAATACCGTGGTTTTGGAGAGGGACATGCACTTGCAATCTAGCACTAGAAAATCAAAGACAACATTTGTTCAATTATGACTTAAAAAATCTGTTAGGCATCGCCAACCAATACATGTTTGATATTCGTATAATACGAAACATTTCGTATTCACGGAAACTTTCGTGAGTGGAGGTTTAATCAAAGGGATGGTCTAATTAGGACTTAACACCACTCATCCGCCGCCCCTTCACCTAATAACAAGTCGGACGGGTTCACAAGGAGATGGGTGGCGATTTCTCCTCTCTTTGCCCCATTCGCCCCCTTTACCTCCTTGAGGGGTTTAATCAAGGGGCTGCATCACCAGCTTCCTCAAGTCCCATGAAGCTGGTGATGTCACCTTGAGCTCTTGCTTCCGTCCGCGTTGCAGTTTCGGCCACCTCGTGCTTCCTTAAACTGGCTTCCATCACTATTCCCCATCCGTAACGCATAAAATTCAAGGGTTTATATGCAATTTGGTCTAACATTTGTATTCTCCTTATTACCACCCTCATTACCGAATTTAACGTTTACGTCGCTAATTTTCAGTCTTTTTTTTTATAAATTATAATAATGACGTCATACTCAATTAGTAATTTGTGCAATATATATATGTATATATATATATATCAATACCAAAATAGTAATTGTTGGGAGCGTTACAATTCTTATAGTCCACGCAAAAATTAGGCATCGACAAAATTAATTAACTACCTACACTTTCTGCCAGTAGCAAATTAAGATTAATAATATTCCTAAAACAATAAATCTCGCGCCTTTAAACCAACTCAGAAATGTTAGGATAATATTTGTACGTAGTACGCAATAGAATTGTTAAAGTGCAAAGCGCACAAAAAGCGCAAACCTCCCGAATCGCTTTAAGCGCAAAGCGTAAAGTGCGCTTTTGACATGTAGGCATCCATGTTAAAGGAAAAATATAATTTAACTAAGGAACTTTAAGATAAGATCAATTCAACTTTTAATGTCATAAAACCAACGTTTTCAAATGTGACCAATGGATAAGTTCATGATAAAAGGACATGAAAATACAACAGTAAACATCTAAATCTATGTCGTCATTCAGGCTCTCATCATCATATTCGCAATCCACCAAGGTGTTGTCTTTATACGCATCTCCATCAATCTCCTCCTCGACGTCGGTGTGGACTTCATCATCACCATCAAACATTCTCGAACTACTTGAACCCCGTGCGTTCCTCACAACGTGATGAACATCCAACGCCCCCTCACCGACTAGTAGCGACTCATCTTGCTCTTCTTCCATCTCACCGACTAGCCATTCATTACAATAATCAATATCATCCATGGTATCTCATACATCATATCTTGCTTTGAGATTTTGGTTTTACTTCACAAATACAAGGTCTAGTAACTTTTGATGTTCAAGTCAATTCCTCTTCTTAGAATGAATCTACATTGGAAATGTAAATGTGAAATGGTCATAATGGAAATAAGAAATAATACATGTTAATGGATGAAGAAGGGGCTTACATACTCAAAAGTATTCCAATTTCGCTCACAACCAATTGCGCTACACGTTAAACTTGGTATTCGAATGGCAAATTTTTGAAGAGTGGGGTATCACCACCAAACAAAACCCACCACTCCGCTGTCATGAGAATTATATATATGTTAGTGGTTCGTTAAACAACTATAACGTTGAAAATGTTAATTTAAATAGCTAAGAGGAATGTACTTGGTGATCGTTGAGTCCTACTTCGTTTTGCCAAGGGCGTTCCAAAATTTCCGGTGCTTCTTGAACCGCTATAATCGGATTTAACCTCTCTATGCAAGCATGTAATCCAGTAGTGACTTTTGAATCGCTGAGATATATGGAGTTCGGATCACAATGAATAGGATTCAAGTAATGTCCCGCTACATGCAATGAATGATGAAGTTGACAATTCCATCCATCATCAATCATTTCGAAGATATCTGCATACATTTCTTCTTTTTCAATTAAAAGACCTTTGGGTCGTCTCTTTGGCTCTATCCATTGTTTCATAAATATATCCCATGGCGAGCTTCTTCTCATTATCCACAAGCCAAAGAACCATCACAAGTGGACCCATCACAAGCCGATGCATCAGCGGATTTAATAAACATGCTTCCCTTCCAAGAATGCACCAAGAAGTTGATCAAACTTTTACCTCTTCTATCTGTCCATCCATCAGACATTATCGAACAACCACTATCGGACCAACTAACACATGATCTTTCATCAATTCATTCGTGTAAGCAACCTCATCCTCGAGAAGCGGAACTCGCATCTCATAGTAACTCGGCGGCTTCAAATTAGGACCATATCTTCCAATATCCTCCAACATCTTACTAAAAGTCGGTAATTTCACAGCATTAAAAGAAAAGCCAGCTTGATAAAACAATCTAGCAATGCTCCATATGGTCCTTCTTCGCACCTCTTTGTCACATGCATCCACCACACTTCGCTGCCTCAACTTGCCCTTTTCCATTAAGAATAGATCCATAGGACCCTTTCACTTAATTCTTTTCTGAGATACTTCCCCACTCGATGATGCTGCTCTCTTCGATCGTACAAGGGGATCATCCACTTCTATTTAGATGTTTGTCGTCGATTGGGATGAATGTAGTACTTCCAATCGCGTCTAGACGTGATATCTTTGCCTCGTCCATCTTACTTCGTAACTCATCCTTCATCTCTTGAGGACATTTTGTACATGTCTAGCATTCCTAAAGGATCCTATTTGGTGTTGCTTTGCACTGTAAATAGTATAGCCACAGAAATTGCAAGTCACCGCATTCGACTGTTTTGGATTTTTCACGTAATTGTACCTTCAGCCAATGTCTCTTTTTGAAGATTTGTCCGATGAATCCATTCTTAATATCAGTCCTGACAAACACAATAGTCACAACAACAATTGATCAGAAATCAAAAAAAATCACAGCAAGAGATCAACAACGGTGAACTGAAATCTAAGAAATCACAGTGAACGATAATAATAAAATCTAAGAAATCACAACAAGAATCGCTTCCAGTCACAACAACCCATAGTGAGATGAAATCTAAGAAATCTAAGAAATCACAACAACAATCGCTTCCAGTCACAACAATTCATAGTGGGCATCTAGGTCCAACGGGGAGGAAGGCTCTCCGGCAGGGCTTCTGGGAGGGAGGGCATCCGACGGGGCTACTGGGAGGGAGGCTCTACGGCGTGGCGTCTGAGAGGGAGGCTCTCCGGCGGGGCTTCTGGGAGGGAGGAAGAGTGTTAGGGCAGAGAAAAGGGACAACAAACGTTGAGAGAGAAAGGAGACAGGGCAGAGAAAAGGAACCGTTACGCTCTGGTGCTTCCCCTACGCCCAACGCCTCGCGCTTAAAGCCAGAAGCGGATCCTAGGCACGCGCTTCATGTGGGCCGCTCCATTGCTTGGGAGCGAAGCCCTGCGCTTTCCACTTTAAGCATGCATTTAACAACCCAGGTACGCATTCTGTTGAGATCTTTCTTCGATTCCCTTCGTGTCTAAATCACTTAAAAAAATCTACACTCTCTCCCCGCATCTTCAATTCCACCCGATTCTCTTCTGGAGGTAATGGATCTTGTCTTGCTTCTTATCGTTGGGGCAATGACTTTTTTTTCTTTATGTAGTTACGTTTTGTTGTCTTTGATTTCTTAAATGTAACCATTGTACTATGTAGATTTTAAAATGAAAACTAGATTTAGAAGGTTTGAAGATGTTGAAGTTAGAGAAATCGAAGATGGTGATTCTATTTCTGTGTCAAATGATGAAGAAATCGAAAGAATTGTTCCCTTAGATCATGAACAAGAAGTGGAAAATTATGAAGAATTAATTATCTCTTATATTAATTATTTGAGTTGCAGGTTTAGATGGTAGTAGAGTAAGACGAGGACGAACACGGGCTCGTGATGTTTGTCATCTTCTTGAAGGACAAAGAATTGTAGTTGAATGTAACAACTTTATGCAACCTACGGATACGAGTGGAAGGATCTTTAGTGGCTGGTTGGGTACGGTTGCATGACGATCAAATTTGTGCCCAATTAGATATACTAATTGGAGGAAAATTTCAAAAGTATATAAGACAAGGATTATTGATCTTGCTCGAGTAAGTGTTCCTTTCTGTGTGTTTTTAACATATATCACACTTATTTACAATAGACAATAATTTTTTTTGTTTTTGCAGTCAAAATTTATCCTTTCAGATGGTGAAGCAATGAACAAATGGCTATTAGAGTCAACTAATCAGAAATGGAGAGGCTATAAAAGCGAGTTGAAAAGAAAATACTAAAAAACCTGAAATGATCGTGGATGAAATGATGAACAAAGTTCCTCCGGGAGTTGAAGTAGATCATTGGATCGATTTAGTCCGTTATTGGTTTCAACCCGAGGCCAAGGTGATATAGATAAATGTGTTTTTTATCAATTGTATATCATGTTTACACTTATATTTACTTTTTCGGTTACTTTCGCAAATTGACAAAACAGCTCGCGCCAATTGTAAAACTCCACATACTCTTGGATCTATGAGTGTTGCTAGAAAAAGGAAAGAATTCGTATGATTCGCAAACTTATTTACTTTATTTTAAATATAATACAATTTATTAGGGTAAAATTTAGAGATATTGAATTCTATTAGATTATGCATTAAAAGAAGATAACTCTTTTGTGAACAAAAGTGCGAGAGAAATTGTGGTATGTATTATAAAAGTTAAATTTTTTCTCTATTATAAGTGTTAGTAAATCATATTAGGCAATTTAATCTATTTTTTATTTATTAAAGTTGGTTTTTACTTGCGAAGGATCAAGCTCGTGCACGGCTTTTACATCTGTCTGAATCGAACACCTCCACAGATTTAAGGTTATTAGAAAAAAAGGGCTTTCATTGAGACGGTAGGAGAGGACTTATATAGAAGAGTTAACGGTCTTGGTGTTAATCAAAGACAACTGAATCCGCAACAAGTCCCACGATATTACGAAAGGGTAGAGTATAAGTTTATTGCTATGCGGGATCAGATATGTGCAATGGAGTTGGTGTTAATCAAAGACAATTGAATCCGCAACAAGTCCCACGATATTACGAAAAGGTAGAGTATAAGTTTATTGCTATGCAGGATCAGATATGTGCAATGGAGTTGGTGTTAATCAAAGACAACTGAATCCGCAACAAGTCCAACGACATTACGAAAAGGTAGAGTATAAGTTTATTGATATGCCGGATCTGATATGTGCAATGGAGTTGGTGTTAATCAAAGACGACTGAATCCTCAACAAGTCCCACGATATTACGAAAAGGTAGAGTATAAGTTTATTGCTATGCAGGATCAGATACGTGCAATGGAGCTAAATCATCAATCTAAATTGATTGCCCTTGAGGAAAAACACTAGAAAGATATTGATTTGATGCATTCAATGATAAGATGATCCGGTGTCAGATTAACTTGTTAACCTATGCTCAACCTAATGCAAATGGTAAGCATATACTCTTTTTTTATTAAAAAGTTACCTTTTTTTGAAAAAAATATAAAATTTTGATTAATTTTCTAAAATATGCAGGAGATTAACATGTGGAGTCCAAGATCTACCCGTCAACAATGAGATTGTCCATCAATTATTGTTATGTTTTTGAATGTATTTAATTGCTTATTAGTTATTGTTGTTATATTTGTAATTGTACTTAATTATTGCATTATCACTCTTGTTTACGCTGGTGAATACAATTTTAATTATTAAACATCGGTTGATCTGTTATTTATATATTTTTTATCTTCAGTATTATATATAAAAAGTATTATATAATTCAGCTTTTTCAACACAAAAAATAGCCAAGCCATATCTCATAATTAAAAAAAAATAATATTTTATAAAAAATGCCTTTATATAATGCAAAATCTTAACTATCTTGATTTACTATGACAATGCAAAACATAATTCTAGTGAATCTTTTTAAATTTTTTCAAAGACATATATCTTACGAGAATTAAGATCTATTAAGTGAAAAATGAAAATTTCATAAATAAGTTAAAGTTCTTTATATTTGTTTTTACGAAATTACATTACACCTTATTATTATTATTTAAAAGTACTAATTTTTTAAATCTAGAAGTTTTAATGCCGAAATTACTAAAAATTATGATATGAATTACTTAACAAAATTTTGATACATAAAATAAATAAATACCTTACTAATTAGTATTTTATTTTAACACAGGAGGGTACCGATTCCTGGCTCCAAAACCCATTCCCCAATTTGAATGCTTATTGTCTCTCCGTTGCTTTAGTCTGCTAAACCCCCAATTTCTTCCCATTTCCTTGACGATTGGTTGCAGCGACTCCACTTCAGCCCATCCAGACTGTCGCATCGTTGGAGCGGGGTGCTCCTTTATCCGATCAGTCGTATCCTTCGAGCGGAATCCTCTATCCAGATGCATTCTTTGAGCAGGCTCCTCCTCTATCCGGTTAGTTGCATTCTTGGAACAGACTCCTTCTCTATGTGGTCAGTCGGGTCGTTCGAATGGGCTCCTCCTCTATGTGGTCAGTCGTGTCGATCGAATGGGCTCCTCCCTTTTCCTGTTGGCGGGACCCTTCGAGCAGGATACACATATGTCATTAGTAGTTGTTGTCTATTTCCTCCTACGATTGCTCACTCTTGGCTGCTCTTACTGGTTTTCTCTGACCTTGTCTTCTCTATGCTGATCATGTTAGTGTGTGCACATATGTGCCAAGACACTTTGTAATATATGTGAATAGTTATTAATAAAGGTAAGTATTTACTGTTTATTAATTACTTTTCTGCTCGTAATTAACTTTACGGTAAAGTCCCATAGATTGATTATTTATCAATCTAAAATTGTCCTTGATCGGATAGATGTTTAGATGGGACATAAACATCCAGGTCAACGCCGAGTATAACTTAGGTCGAGTTAGACCAAGGGATGGATGTTCAAGTTATACTCGGGGGTGCCTAAGTTTAGGGTACACTGGACACGACCCGTTTATAGAGAATACCACATATTAAGTGTCATTGGTCACTTCTCTTGTTGAACGAGTGTAACTGATCTCCTGACTTGAGACCTCCATTTATTCTAT
>JARUPW010000021.1:1704504-1854792 GCA_029817735.1 Melastoma sanguineum
TTTTATACTAGGACTTCTAAGGAAATAATAAAGGAAATCAAATAAAATATCTCAAGTTGATCCTCGTCCGGTGCGGCCGCACAGGCCTTTGGTGCGGCCGCACCTTCGCCACTGTGATGTTTGTCTTCAACCTCGACCGGTGCGGCCGCATCTCTACTTGGTGCGGCCGCACCTCACATTCTGCCTCTTAGCTCCTCTTCTAGTCCTCCTGGTGCGGCCGCATCTCCAGTTAGTGCGGCCGCACCTTGCATTCTGCTCATCTCGTCCTCCCTTTGCTCTTCATGTGCGGCCGCATCTCTGCTTGGTGCGGCCGCACCCTCACGTCTGTCCATTCCTCCTCCATTTATACGGCTTCCTCCTCATGGATTTCGCTCCGTATCACTCGTTTCCCTACAAAACAACATATACGTGCACACTCCAAAACAAACCATGAGAAACGCACAAACGAGACTAAACAACGGAAACTAACATCGAATTTGTTCTAAAATGTGATTTATAACTCTAATTTCTTAGAGTTATCAATGGATCTTTAAACAATGGTTTGTATGTTTTAAACTTACATGAGCCGGTACATTGCATCGAGAATAAGAAACAGAAATCGTGTGACTCAAACCCAACTTACCTTTGGCATTGTAGACTTGGTCATATAAACGAGAAGCGCATTGCTAAGTTACTCAATAATGGGTATTTGGATTCATTTGAATTAGAATCCATAGATACATGCGAAGCTTGTTTACAAGGAAAGATGACCAAGAAGCCTTTTTTCAAGATTGGAGAAAGAGCGAATGAACTGCTAGAACTCATACACAGTGATGTGTGTGGACCATTGTCAGTTCATGCCAGAGGAGCTTATACCTACTTCGTGACTTTTACCGATGATTTTAGCAGATATGGATATATCTATTTAATGCGGCAAAAGTCAGAAACTCTTGAAAAGTTTAAGGAGTTTAAGAATGATGTAGAAAACCAACTTGACAAGAAGATTAAGATCCTTCGAAGTGATCGAGGGGGCGAATATCTTTGTCAAGAATTCATTGATTACCTCAAGGAGTGTGGCATAATTTCACAACTTACACCTCCTCGAACGCCAGAGTGGAATGGTGTTTCAGAAAGGAGAAACCGCACACTCATGGATATGGTTAGATCAATGATGAGTCATACAAGTCTTCCATTATCATTTTGGGGCTATACCTTAGAAACGGCAGCATACATGCTTAACCGAGTTCCAACCAAAGCTGCAGAGAAGACACCATATGAGTTATGGTTTGGCAAGAAACCAAATTTGTCTTATCTCAAAGTATGGGGTTGCGATGCTTATGTGAAGAACGATAGTTCTGATAAGCTTGCAGCAAGATCCATCAAGTGTATGTTTGTAGGTTATCCCAAAGAAACAAAGGGATACTATTTTTATCTTCCAACTGAGCACAAAGTTATTGTTGCTCGATATGCTACCTTCTTAGAAAGAGAGTTTATTTCTGAAAGGGGTAGTGGGAGTAAAATAAGCCTGGAAGAAATTTCAGACACTATAGACAGGTTGGAAAATGAACAATTGGATATGGAGATGGTACCACAAGTACAAGTGACTCCATTACCAGAACATGTTCAAGAAACGCAAGATATACGTAAGTCTACGAGAGTGCATCGAGAACCCGAGAGATATGGGTGGATTATAACACAACATGAAGATGTACTACTCGTCGAGAACGACGAACCGTTGACTTATGAGGAAGCAATTGCTTCAATAGATTCCGAGAAATGGCTAGATGCCATGAATTCCGAAATGGACTCCATGTATACCAACCAAGTTTGGAAGTTAGTAGATGCACCAATTGGGGTAAAACCTATTGGATGCAAGTGGGTCTTCAAGAAGAAGATCGACATGGATGGGAATGTTAATACCTATAAAGCAAGGCTAGTGGCAAAAGGTTTCACTCAACGTCAAGGGATCGACTATGAGGAAACATTTTCGCCAGTTGCAATGCTGAAGTCTATTCGGATTTTACTTGCTATTGCAGCTTACAAAGATTATGAGATCTGGCAAATGGACGTTAAAACTGCTTTCTTAAATGGAAGGCTAGAGGAGGAAGTGTACATGGTACAACCTCCTGGTTTTATAACGTCCGAGAATACAGATAAAGTATGTAAGCTGAAGAGATCCATTTATGGATTAAAGCAAGCTTCTCGGAGCTGGAACATAAGATTTGATGAAGCGGTTAAAGATTTTGGCTTCATCAAGAATCCAGATGAACCTTGCGTTTACAAAAGGGTTAGTGGGAGCAGTATTGTCTTCCTAGTGCTGTATGTTGACGATATACTTCTTGTTGGAAATGATAAGTTCAGCCTAGAATCTACTAAAGATTGGCTGAATAAGTGTTTTGCAATGAAGGATCTTGGGGAAGCGACTTATATCTTAGGTATTAGAATATACCGAGATCGACAAAGAAGACTGCTAGGGCTAAGTCAAAGTACATATATTGACAAGGTACTAAAGAGATTCAATATGCAAGATTCCAAGAGAGGATTCTTGCCACTGTCACATGGTATACAACTCTCCAAGGCGATGTGTCCACAGACACTAGAGGAGAGAAATAGAATGGGTAAGATACCATATGCTTCGGCTATTGGATCCATCATGTATGCCATGATATGTACAAGACCTGATGTATCGTATGCTTTGAGCATGACAAGTAGATATCAGGGTGATCCTGGAGAGGGTCATTGGACAGCAGTCAAAACTATCCTCAAGTATCTAAGAAGAACAAAAGATATGTTCTTGGTCTATGGAGGAGATGAGGAATTGGTTGTCAGAGGATATACTGACGCCAGTTTCCAGACAGATCGTGACGATCTGAAATCGCAGCTGGGTTACGTATTTTGTCTAAATGGAGCAGCTGTTTGCTGGAAAAGTTCAAAGCAAGAAACAGTTGCGGATTCTACAGCAGAGTCCGAGTACATAGCAGCTTCAGAAGCGGCAAAAGAAGCTGTTTGGATCAAGAATTTTATGACAGAACTTGAAGTGGTTCCTAGTAGTCATGGTCCAGTTCTACTATACTGTGACAACAATGCTGCCATAGCACAGGCAAAGGAACCAAGGTCTCACCAGCGATCCAAGCATGTACTACGGAAATATCACATCCTCAGAGAAATAGTTCAGAGGGGTGATGTGTTGGTAAGTAAAGTAGACACTAGCGAGAATATCGCAGATCCACTCACTAAGGCCTTACCTCAGCAGAAACATGAGTCCCATGTGAGGGGCCTAGGACTGAGAGTTCATAGTGCTTGGCAATAGTGCAAGTGGGAGATTGTTAGTGTGTGCACGTATGTGCCAAGACACTTTGTAATATATGTGAATAGTTGTTAATAAAGGCAAGTATTTACTGTTTATTAATTACTTTTCTGCTCGTAATTAACTTTACGGTAAAGTCCCATAGATTGATTATTTGTCAATCTAAAATTGTCCTTGATCGGATAGATGTTTAGATGGGACATAAACATCTAGATCAACGCCGAGTATAACTTAGGTCGAGTTAGACCAAGGGATGGATGTTCAAGTTATACTCGGGGGTGCCTAAGTTTAGGGTACACTGGACACGACCCGTTTATAGAGAATACCACATATTAAGTGTCATTGGTCACTTCTCTTGTTGAACGAGTGTAACTGATCTCCTGACTTGAGACCTCCATTTATTCTATGCGTGGAGTTGTTCACTTTGATGCCGTTAAAAGCAGTCTTTAATCGGATTGTGAGTAATACGGTTATTGGGTGTGCAGCGAAGCGTAGAGAGGATAGTGTTGAGTCAATATAGGATTCATCGCTCTCTTGGATTAGAGAGTTGACATCCTGGCCTCTTGATTGAGATCTTAGTGATTTTAAACACACGGCCGTGGAGGAATGTTTATCATTCAAGTTAAGATCTATTATATCTCAGAAATCAAGTAAAATGATTAATTCAGTGATGACACATAATGCACTGAATTAATCAGGATGTCGGTGAGATGAAGAGATTGAATTACACAGAAATCGGTTCATAGTGGTTTTGGTTCATGGCCAATATTCTATTACGTTGGATGGCTGAAAACTGTTGCTAGACGGTTACCTCAGTCTATGTATGGATGTACATTGCCTTCGTATATAGAACCTAGAGGGTCGCACGCAAAAGCACGTGAACACGGATATTGATTATTTAATTCTAATGAATATTAGAATTAAAAAGTATAAATTTTAGAATTAAAATTTGTTGAACTACAAATTTATTCTGAAATATCGGAAGCAATAAATCCTAGTGTTGGATTTAAATTGATCTTATATAATATAATAATATATAATTATAATATTATATTATTGTTTTCTACTGTACACGTGGATTGTATTTCAATTAACAGAATTGTGCTACGTAAAATCAAATCCTAAGGCGGTGCCCATCTTTTAAGAAATAATAATTACCTAATTCTAGTTGTAGCATAGCTATGCTACTTGTTACGTTGTCAATTAAATTTTAGTTATTAAAATAGAAAGAAACCTACACTATAAATAAAGCAAAGGAAGGACAAAACTCAGAGAGAAAAACACAATCAGAAAAATTCGGCCACAGAGGGGAAGGTGGTCTTTCGCCAAAGGGCTTTTGAAAGAAAACAGTTGAAAGAATTCCGAAGGCTAGCACTGAAGGGAATTCGAGCTTTCGTGTCACGTGTGCGTTGATACTTCTAGAGGAGTCACGGTTGGGACTCTCGAAGACGGTTTAATCCGCAACGTTCGTTGTTTTTAAACAACAAGGTACGTATTGTTAAACTTATTTATTATTCGATTTATACATATCACATATATCCGGGATGTGTTTCGGATAGTATTTTTCGAAACGAGCTTCCGCTGCGCCCGGTGGAAACCTATCAGTGGTATCCGAGCCTTTTGTGATCGTATCGTATAAGTCGATAAATTTTGAACGTTGTTTTAGTTATCACGTTCAATTATTCGGTAAAAGTTTTATAATAATCAAAGCTAACGATGGGTATTGAATCTGCAAAACTAAAATGTGCCCTATACGAATTCAAGCAAACAATGAATTCAATCATATTGATTTAAGTGAAGCAATTTGATTTTGGGAAATAAAATTTATAAATTGATACCCCACAGAATCAATTTTATGATGAGGTTGTTGATTTTAATTGTCACATAACACAAATGCAAGGATGCAAGGTGTGTGGACAATTAATCAAAGTTAAATTTTACAGATAATCAAAAAGGGGCCCAAGTGATAATAGGGCTAAATCTTATAATGTTATGAAAACGACACTGAGAACTTAAGAAATCCCAGGTAATTGTAACACTTGTTATAGTTTGAATTTGAAACTAAAAGGCCGAGAGAGATAATGTTTTTAGCCCAACTTAATACGTGGATTAGAAAATAATGGGTTACAAAATGGGCTTAAATTAAAATAGTTAAGCCCATCAATAAATATTGGTGAGACAATTAACTAAAATCCCCTGAATATTAAGTCCAAGTTTTATTTGCCCTCCATCAATAATAATGAAAATAGTCGACATACTTCGTGAGTCGGTACAGCTCAGCTGTGGGTTCACGTTAGTGTAGTTGTAGTTTTTCATAAATTATTAATGGGTCGACTTAAATCAGATTAATTGATTTGTTAGCTTAGCTAAGGTCAATTGATTTGATGGGCAAGGGGTTTAAGAAAATATTAACCTAAGTTAATAATACCGAGGGTCACATGGATTTGTGACTTGTAAGTAGTGCCTACTTAATGACTATGGTGTGTAGGTATAGCTCAGTTGTGTGCATACTATAGGATTTGAGTATTCGGCCCCACTAGGAATTATTACCAACTAATTCCAGAATCTAATGGTGGGGGCTATTAGGTTTGAATAAAATAGTGGGAGTTTATAAAAGTCCTTTATATAACTATTCACGAATAATGATTCAAAATTTTATTTGCTGTAGATGTCGACAAACCTATCGCTGCGAAGTATTTTGGAGAAAGAAAATATCCTCCAAGGACCAAACTACCTGGACTGGTATCGAAAGCTCAAGATTGTACTGAAACAAGAGAGAAAGTTTCATGTATTAGATTCTGAGCCACCAGCTGTGCCTACAGCAGACACTTCTGAAACAGATCGGATCATTTATGATCAATATGTGGAAGATGCTATTGACGTGCAATGTCTTATGCTATCTGCAATGTCTCCAGAGTTGCAGAAGCAGCATGAAAATATGAGCGCTAGGGATATTNTAAGGCGGTGCCCATCTTTTAAGAAATAATAATTACCTAATTCTAGTTGTAGCATAGCTTTGCTACTTGTTACGTTGTCAATTAAATTTTAGTTATTAAAATAGAAAGAAACCTACACTATAAATAAAGCAAAGGAAGGACAAAACTCAGAGAGAAAAACACAATCAGAAAAATTCGGCCACAGAGGGGAAGGTGGTCTTTCGCCAAAGGGCTTCCGAAAGAAAACAGTTGAAAGAATTCCGAAGGCTAGCACCGAAGGGAATTCGAGCTTTCGTGTCACGTGTGCGTGGATACTTCTAGAGGAGTCACGGTTGGGACTCTCGAAGACGGTCTAATCCACAACGTTCGTTGTTTTTAAACAACAAGGTACGTGTTGTTAAACTTATTTACTATTCGATTTATACATATCACATATATCCGGGGTGTGTTTCGGATAGTATTTTTCGAAACGAGCTTCCGTTGCGCCCGGTGGAAACCTATCAGATCAGCAACTGATGCATCGTCCCACACAGAAAGAAAGAGCGCAGAGCCCCGGCCCGACCTCTAAGTCCGCGTACGGCTCCATGAGAAGGGCGGTGGACAGATTTACTTTCCCTGCTACTGTTATTGGTTCATTATTTAAAGTTACATCTTTTAAGGTAAATCTCTTTGCATCATATTCTTTACCTTATATTTGCAGGTCTTTTGTTAATGTTCTTTCATTTAACAGATATAGAAGTGTAAAATGGATAAGAGTTGGATTAATTTGCCGAGGATAAGTCAAGAATATAAAGAAAGCGTTGCAAATTTTATTGCGTTCGCTTTGAAAAATGGCAGTGTGAATGGATTGATTTTATACCTTTGCAAAAGGTGTCGTAATAGACCTCCTAATAAATAATCTAATCTTCCATTGTTCATACTCACTTAATTGTGAATGGTTTTGTCATGGGATACACCTCTTGCATGGAGAACATATAAGACCTTTTGGGATAACTTCGTCTAATGTAGAAGATGTGACAGAAGTTTCTCATACAACAAATAATCCTCCGGTTTCAGAAACCTCAAGTATGGAAAATAGCACTTTATTTGAGGGAAATTTGAAGACGATGTTGGGATGCGTTTGGTCAGAATTCTGAGTTTAATCATGTAGTTAATGATAACGATGAAAGTGAAGCTACGCGTCAACAAGCTGATACAACTAATGCACATCGATTATTTCAGGATTGTGAAATGCCATTGTTTCCGGGTTGTTCCAATTTTTCAGTACTCTCTTTTATCGTAAATCTTTATCATTTGAAAGTGCATGGCTGGTTTGTGATATTCTTCAGTGTTATTACAGTTATTGACTTGAGTATTTCCTAAAGGGGTGAAATTGCCATAATCTTATTATGAATAAAAAAAAGTCAAAGATTTAGGTCTAGGGTATGAAAAAATTGACGCTTGTACCAATAATTGTATGTTATATGTGGGAGACAAGATACACTTGGAATCATGTGACTTTTGTGGCCTTTCACGATATATTGATTTGAAGAAAAACGAGGATGGGGACATCAATGTTGTCAGTGAATTATTGAAAAAGCAAAGGCCAGCCAAATTGTTGAGGTACTTTCCTCTTATCCCAAGACTGAAACAACTTTATTTATGTAGTAAAACTGCAGAGCCAATGAGGTTGCATAAGGAAAAGAGAACTGAGGATGATATCTTAAGGCATCTTGCTGATGCATTAGCAAGGAAAACATTTGATGAACGATATCATAGCTTTGTAGCAGATGCTAGAAATGTTCGTTTGGCCTTAGCTAGTGATGGATTTAATCCCTTTCGGACTAAGAGCACAACTTAGTACTTGGGCCAATTGTTTTATTTCCTTATAATATGGAGCCTTAGAATTGCATGAAACCTTCAACCATCTTTCTTTCCATGGTTATTCCCAGTGAGAAAGGTCCAGGAAATGATATAGATGTTTACCTTAGCCATTGATCGAAGAGTTGAAGACATTGTGGGAAGGAGTACATACATTTGATGTCTCAAGAAATGAATTCTTTAAAATGCGTGCTACACTTTTTTGGACCATTAATGACTTCCCTGCCTATGCTAATTTATCTGGATGGAGTACCAAAGGTCGCATGGCGTGTCCATGTTGTGGTGATGAAACTCATTCTAGATGGTTAAAATATGAAAAGAAGTTCTATTATATGGGTCATAGATGGCGGTTGGATGAGAACCATATTTTTCGATATCAGCAATATCAATTTGATGGGGAAATTGAAATAAGGGCTGCTCTTATTCCTCTTTCTGACATGGAGGTTAGTAGACAAGTTGATCATTTACAACATATATAAGGAAAGTCAATAAATAGTACAAGGAAGAGAGGTAAACAAGGCAATCCTATTATCAACATGAGTGATGATGTACTAAATCCTATTATCAACATGAGTGATGATGTGCTAGTGAAAGAAGTAATGAAGAATCAAAATTATTTGCAGATGCAGATGACTTTACTTCAGAAGCTTATGATGAGTTTCGCAACGGTGAAAATTTGACAGGGGGTGAAACACATTCTTCTTGGAAAAAATGCAGTATATTTTTTTATCTTCCTTATTGGGAGTATAATTTACTTCTTTATAACTTGGATGTGATGGACATAGAATAAAATGTTTGTGATAATATTGTTGGAACTTTGTTAAATTTAGAAGGCAAAAGTAAAGACAATTTGAATGAGCGGCGTGACTTGGAAGATATGGGTGTTCAACCGGGACTTCATCCAATGTCTCTTCCTAATAATAGATATTATTTGCCTCATGCTTGTAATTCCATGTCTACTAAGGAAAAGGACACCTTTTTAGGAATTCTAAAAGCTCTTAAAGTTCCCGATGGATACGCGTCAAATGGTTCGAGATGTGTTAACTTGAAAGATTGGAAGCTTAAAAATTTAAAAAGTCACGATGGACATATTTTGATGCAAGATATTCTTCATGTAACTTTGAGAGGAGTTTTACCAAAAGATGTTGTGAGAGTTGTTTGTTAAGTATTTGCGTTCTTTAAAGAATTATACGCATAAAATTGACGAGTTGAGATCTAAGATCATCATATTGCTCTGTCAAATGGAGAAAATGTTTGCTCCTGATTTTTTTACGATAATTATGATACATTTCCTATTAGAAGCGAAACTCGGTGGCCCAGTTGTGTGTAGATGAATGTACTTTGCTGATAGGTTAGTTATTATTTTGATCTTTTATAATTTACCTTCTTTAAAATCATGATTATTTTTAATCCTTTTAAAATTTGTGTAGGATGTTAATGCGGCTGAAATCTCATGTTCGTAATAAAGCACTCCAGAGGGATCGATTGTGGAAGGATATATGACTGAGGAATGTCTCAACTTTTGTTCAAGATATCTGGAAGCAATTAAGACGAGATTTAATTGCCCCTAGAAATGATGATAATGTGAATGATGAATGTTATAAATTTTCATCGGGGGCGTATTCTCGGCAAAATCGATAGCATTATTCTTGAAGATAAAATGCATGATCAAGCACACCGTTATGTGCTTCTTCATTGTGATGCCTTGGATATTTACCGCAGGTACTCCTATAGCGAGGCGCTTAGTAGCATTTATTTTGATTACTCAACAATTTCTTTGTAACTTCCATACGCAGTGATTTTTGGCCGAACAAAGGTGACTTCAATATTTTGATCATCCTAGTCAAGCTACTGAGAATAAATGAATTGTGGAGATGTACAGTAGATGGCTTCTTGCAAAAGTAACCATTCTAAGGTTTGACTTTCAACATCATTTTCCTTATGTAACTTTTACTTTTAGTGACCCATCTTTATTTTTATAAAATGTCTTGGTTTCTCATATGGTTGAGAATAATTGTTCAGTGAAAATAGTTGTACTTGCTCGCGGACCTAATAACCTTGTTCGAAGATTCGATGGATTTACAATAGGTGGATATAGGTTTCACATGAAGAAACGAGAAAGGTTATACAAATCCCAAAACAGTGGTATTATGGTAGAGGCTGATGGAAAAGATTATTATGGAGTGCCTCACGAAATTATTGAGCTGGATTACTATGGTAACTTTAAAGTAGTCTTGTTCCGTTATGAATGGGCAAATATTAGGTCATCACGAGGATTGAAAAAAGACGCAAATAGAAATGCTTTAGTTAATTTTAGCAATTTGATTCGTACTGGTGTTATGTTGAAGGATGACCCATATGTGTTTTCTTCTCAAGCCAAGCAAGTTTTCTACGTTCAAGATCCAATCAAGAAGGATTGGTTCCAAGTTGTAAGAGTTAAGCCTAGAGACTCGTATGTCATAGGAACTCCAAACGGAGAACATGATGAGTATTTGTATCCAAAGTGTATGCATAATTCTCCATTGATGGGTGATGAGATTGATCAAGTGACAACTTGGACCATAAATCATCATGAGGGAGACATGGTTTGTTGATATTTCTTGTAAGTTATCTATTGAACTAAGTTTGCGTCCATCTGTCGCGGGTGGATCCCGTTTCCGGTTTCATCTGAAATAGTTATCCTCCCTTGACGATAAGGCTTCGGATTTTGAAAATGTGTTGGAATCATAGAAAAAATTGTAGAGATTCGTTAATATTCGGAAATTAAGGATTACTGGATCGCATCCATCATAAAGAAAAGGAAGGCGTTAAAAGTGTGTTTCTAACCTCCTGAATTTGTCTGAGTTCGGTTTTGGAAATGGAAAAACACTTAACGTTAAATATGACCTCAAGTTCATTAATGATTGCAAGTCTATGTGAATCATTTTTAGAAAAAAGGTTTTGTCGTTAAAAATGTTTTATTTGGGCAAAACGCAAGAAACATAAATCGATTAATGCCCTTGAGTTCGAGGGAGAACCGGGTATGGGATGAGCGAGATCGGTACCATTTCTCGTCTCCTTCCTGTTAGCGTTCTGATGCCGTACGTTGGTGAGTGTGAAGCGATCTTCTGAGGGTCTTGATCTTCGAAAATCCAAATAATCCCTCGAATATATATCCTCCTTGATTATTGTCCCGGGTGCGTGTCTTGGTTGTCCGCAAGGCACGCCCCCGGAATATCTGCATAAATATCAAAACAAAGAAGTAAATTGTTCAAGGCATGTCAATGATTGAAAACTCCAAAGGCATAAAAATGCATAATCAATAAATCATTCTAAAAAAACGAAATCGTGTGCATCATGTTCGAATAGTCATGCCCTGTGGATTAGCAATTTGAAACCATGAAACAAATTAAAAAAATAATAATAAGATTTCATCAATGCACGTATCTTAATATGTCGAAACACATTGGCCACCACCATTGTAAAGGCATTAAAATGAACACGGGACGTAGTTCACAAAATACAATCAATCATTTAAAAAAAAATAAGAAGGCACTATAAAATGAATGCCCACAAAGCATTCCACAAAACCATTGAAATTTTAAATAAAAAATTTACCTGGTCGTTAATGACGACGATTCTTGGCTGCCATGGCTCTTCCAAGGTCAGAACCGTGGGGACGTCGAATCAAGATGCTGTCGAGTGGCTACTACAGGCTGGTGTAGAAATTGAAGCTGGTGAGCATGGGTCTGTGATGACGGGGACTGATTGTTTCGACCAATTGAAAGGAAGCTCATCTGGAGCAAGTTGGTGTCGGCTGCCCGTAGATATCGTAGCCGAATGAATGAAAGAGTGCTTCTAAAGGCCTGGTCTAAGCAGACAAAGACAGATGCGGTGCTAGGAGAGGGGACCACAACCCACTCTCCATCAGCGTCACGAAACCTGGCTGATTAGATCCATTGATGTCCTGGGAGTGGGTCGGCGGTGGTGACCGGGAGATGGAGAGGATGCAACATCAGATTAGGCCTCGGCTGCACTGTGGAGAGGCGCACGCCGACAAGTTGAGGCGGGGGCTGGTTGTTCGATCCTGGTTGTTCAGCGCATAAATTTGGCCATTGTGATCTTAGATCTGGTCAGGCACCGTGGCTTTTTTTCGTATGTGACAACATCTGAGTTGTTGGGGATCTTTGGAGAAGGAACACCAGCTGTCAGAGCATGGCGCAACGATATTCCCTCATTCAGATGCGGATGGGCAATGGATCTAGGAACGTATTATTATTTGCTTCGACTTTCCTGTAATAGAGGAAGAGAAACGATAGACAAAGCCATTGAAGAAACCTCAAGCTAATTGGAACGATGTTACCTTTGTGCTAGATGATCAGAAAACCAACTCTTCTCTGCTGCCCCCTTGTCGGTAGAACTTCACCCATTCTTATAACTTTTACGTTATTTTTTTGTTTCCCTTTTTGATTATTTGTTCCCTTCTTGTCTCACATTTGATTTATTTCTTTTTTTTTTAGATTTGGAACCAAAATATATTTTTGCCCTTGTGTTGTGATGTTGATTTGATCCCTTTTTATTTTGGTGATTTTTTGTCTCGGTAAAAAATTGGGTAACAACACCATCCTAATTAATTTTATTATCTTTTTCCATGCTAAATGGTTATTCTCCAAGTCAATACGGGGTTTCCATCATATGCTCTTTTTGATAAGTATGATTCTAGCATTTTTATTTCTTGCAGTTTGAATTTTTATAAAACATAGCGTTGGTCTACTGAATTTTCTTATCGACGATTGTAACTTTATGTCTGATTTTTATCATTATATTCATTTCATTAATATTATAATTGTCATGATATATTTAAAAGTAAAGTTCGCTTCCTTTATTCCTTTTGTTCACTTTCGATATCAATTTCTTCTTTTTTTACTTATCCCAAATACATGTTCTAAGTTATCCTCATTTAGAATAAGTAGAAAAAAGTTATTATATGTTATTCTCAGTAACGAATTTTGTTGTTTATCTTATCCTTTGAGTTGTTATTGTGCTCTTTGGATGATTTTAATATTTGCTTCAATCTTATTATAGGTTAATAAGACCAAGACCAAACTTCTGCCTGGGAGAAATTAGAAGCACAAGAAAGAGCTCAAGGCATTTAAAACAAAACGCAAGAGTTGGAAGACATGACATTAGACTTTTGCTTTAAATTTATGATATTTGGGTTAATTGTACACCTTGCGAGATAATTGATTATTTTGATCATGACAACAATTTTGAAAGTCATTATAGTAGCAGTTGAGTCTTCATATTGATTTTATCCATGAATTGTGAATTATTTGAATATTTTAAACAATTTGAATTTGAACTTAATTAGTTATATTTTATTTTGAAATATTTGTACTAATTTTGATTAGCATTTGTTTCTTTTAATTATTATTAATTTTTTTTATTTTGATCCCGACCCTTATAAGGACGTAGAAATTTGGAAAACATGAAAATTTTATTTACCCATAATTTTAAAAAGTGTTGGGAAATTTTAGCTATACCATCAATTACCTACATAAATACCTGCAAATAAAAGTGCGGCAAAAGCTCCCCTTTCTTGTAGTGTCAAGTCGAGGTACGATAAATCGGCATCTTATTGATAGTTCGTTTATCCATGCACATTATCCGTCCTTCTTAGGTACAAAGATAGTTGGAATAAGAGATGTACTCATACTCTCTTGAAAGCCTTTATTAAGGAGCTCTTCGACTTACTTCTGTATCTCTTTAGCTTCATCATGATTGCAGTCATAGATTGGTCGATTCAGTAAAGAAGTTCCTGGAATCAAGTCAATCTAATGCTGAATCTCTCTTAGTAGGGGCAACCAGACTAGTATCTCATAAGGAGAAACACCCTCGGACTCTTTCGTTATTGTTTCAACTCGAGGATACTTCTTTGATTGGTCCTAGGACGACTCGATAGACCTCTTCACTCTCTTATGTAACTCGAATAAACTCCACACCCTTAGAGCTTGAATAGGCTTCTAGTTTATGGACGTTTCGACTGATCGAGAAGTCAAAGGCATCATGATGATCTTCTTATCATTAACTCCGATTGAGTAAGTGTCGAGAAATTCCTCATGATGTGCTCGTAGATGATACTGCTAGGGTCTCCTAAGTAATAAGTGGCATAGAGATGAAATCATAGAGGACTGTATCCTTGTAGCTCTTTCCAGTTGAAAACGATACTTGAGCATGATGTGCCACTTGAACATCACTCTCATTGCTGTTAGCAATGTCGATATGAATGTGGTGAGGGGTGACTGACATCTTGAGTTTCTCGATCACCGTTCTCGAGACAACATTAGTAAATCTGCCACTCCCCTGGTTCTTGACTATGAGTTACTCCCCTTGATGAAAGGCGGAGCCTTCATAAACTGACGAGAACTCGATCTCCTCACCTGTCGATGCTCAATTCTTGTGGGCTAGTGCTCGAACCTCACCATATGTTCAATACTATTAATTTTTTACTACTTTAGAAGACTTAGGTTTTAAACCTCGAATGTATTGTGCAATAGTCGGTTCAGGTGCTACCAAGACATCACACTATAGTAACAACTTGTTGAATTCTAGCGTGTACTCGGGAACACTGTAAATCTCATTTAGGTTTACGAACAGGTGTTGACGATAATGCTCTAGTAAGAACCTCTTTGTCAAGAAACTCTTCATATTTCACCAAGCTTTGATCTTATCTGGGGTTAAAATGATCTTGAGTCGCTTGCGAGCTGCTTAGAGCCGGCTCAATCAAAGTTTGGCTCAAATTTGATTTTGATAGATCTTGAGCTTTAAATCTTATGGCTCAGAGGCTCGCGATTCGTACATATTATATAGTACATATCAATATTTTATTAGTAAAAATAAAACTCGACACTAGTGTCGCGGTTGGGGACCTCAGCTCTAGTTTTGCGTTTTCAGGCTACATATTTTTTCGAGTTGAGATTGCCTTATTTTTTTGAGAATGCCGATTCGAGTTCAGAACTATTGAGTCGAGTTCAAGCTATGTTAGTTTTCAAGCTATATTTAAGTTATCAAGTCGAGTTTAGGCTTAGTTTGTTTTTGAGCCATTCGAGCTGAGCTCGAGCTCCCCATAGTGGAATCGAGCAAAGCACAAATTCAATTCTTTTGGCACATCGAGCCCGATTTCGAATTCGAGTTGTGCATTTTTTTTATTGAGCCGAGCTCGAGCTGAGGAGTGTTCAGCCTTGCTCGCCTCGTTTATGCCCCTAATTTAGTCTTTGCCTCCCCGTCAATGTTTGTAACGATCCAAAAATTAGGTCTCGTGTATGAGTAGAAGATGTGATGTATAAGCATGAGGAGTACTATGCGTGAGGATGTCATGTAGTGTGCCGCTTGTTTGTGTGCCAAGTATTGAGTGTCATGTGTTACAGTGGTTGATTGTGTGGATGCATTGTTGGATGATGTACGTGAACTGCTATTGATGTTAAATACCGAGGCGAGGGAAAGGGGATGCCCGGACTCATTCACAGCAGTATTTGACTTCAAAGAGCATTTAATATATTGGACGAGAATGTGTGTAGGTGTATGTTAATGACTAAGCTTACGGCCAAAGAAATACTAATCGACAGTTCATGGTAGCGTAAGAGCGAGATTAGGAGTTAAAGAATTATGACACAAGCGATAGGTGGAGGAGAGATAAGTAATTGGAATGAGGTCAGACTCATGAAAGGAATTTCACCGACGAGTAGAAAAGCCTTGAGATTTTAGAGGAAGTTGTCATGTATGATGTCAAAAGTGATATGCTAGAGTTGACCAAAAAGGAATAGTCAAAACATGCGGAGCAAGTCGCAGGGTTGACATGTACGATCTCGATGGGTGACATGTATGAACACTGTTCAAAGCTTGTTGAAGAAGCTTCGAGATTAATTAATAAATAAGTAATGTTATTACTGTCTCTTATACACATCTAGATGTGTATAAGAGACAGAGTCTAGCCTTGCTTACTCACTATAGATACTTGATGTCGCCTGTGTATTTGTTTGTTACTGAGTGACTGCTACATCAATAGGGATAGGTGTGAGGTACTGTGATGAACTGTAAAACTAATATTGCTCATTTTGCAGTAGTTTGGGTTGATTACAGAGAGCTTCAAAAACCCCCTTCTCTCCCTTCCCTTATAATTTTATTGCTTACTATATTCAATGCATTTACGCAACCACATGAATGTCTGCCCGATTGCTATAGTCACATTATCACATCATTTACATTAATTGCTTTATCTCATTATTACATTTCAATTCTGATAGCATACCCATAATGCATGCTTCTAGACATACAAGAATGGGATTAGACATTTTCACAAATTTATCATGTATCGATCCCGTTTTCACACAATGTTAACAGGAACATCACACTTGTACTTATCCAACAATCGCTCCAAAGAAGTAGAAGCAATCCGGCTACATCACCAAATGCCACACCTTCGGCGTCAATAAGAACATCATTCCTGACATCTCTCTCCGAGGAGATTAAGATTATATTCCTTCGCTCATTTCAAGTCTCGATCATCAATATCGAGCAATTCAGATAAGGGGTAATGTAACGACCCGACTTTTCATAAATTAGAAATGTGTGTATGAGTTGGGGAGGAAGATCAAATGAGTATGACAAGTGAAATTTCCACGTATGAACAATGCTTGAGTAGAAGTGCGATGTATCATGGGGCGGACCAAGGGTGGGGCTTGGGACGCTCAAAATCGGAGGTTCTCGGATCGACGTGGGATGTGTATGGGGTGGTAGAGGATGTAAAATGAAGCTTTGAAGTGGGTGTCAGAATTTAGAGATCGGCCTTAGATTGGGTTGTCCGAGGGTCGGCACGAGTTGGTGTGTGGGCGACGGCCGCTGGCCCAGGGGTCGATGGAGGGGCAATGGCCGCTGCCCTGGCACGCCCAAACGCGCTACCGTGAAGAGAGAGAAACCCGATAACGGGGCGACCTCGGAGGAGCGATGGGAAAGCGCTCCCAGGAGCCTGAGGGGCGACAGCCACTGCTCTCGGCACGCCCAGACCTCCAACCGTGAAGAGAGAGAAACTCGCTCACGGGTATCTTCGGGTGGGCGATGAGGGGTCGATGAGTGGGCGACAGCCACTGCCCCTGGGCCGCCCACGACGCCCCGGAGGGCAGCCCTAGGGGTCATTTCGGCCAAAAAATGGCCCGACCCGGAATTGAAATTAAACACTTTGGGGGTCTTAATTAGGTCATTAGAAGGTGTTTAGTATGGATTAGATTTTGGAGATGACCTTTAGTTTGTAAGACAATCGCGACCGAAGGCGATAGCGGTGGGGCGTGTGAGGGTTGATGCTGATTGAGCTGGGGTCGACGGCCACTGACCCCAAGGGCGATGGCCACTGCCCAGGGGACGCCCAAGGGGCGACAGCAATCGACCCCACCCGCCCAAGGGGCGTCCGAGGTGCTCATGGGGGGACCACCCCACTCTAAGAGGGAGGCTTAGTTGGCCCCCGAAATCCTCCCCAACATCGATCTCTATGACATGGAAAGGGAGGATCCAAGCTTAAATCGTGACCCTTGGATCGAGTGGAGTAAGACAAGGGGATACATTCCCACAAATCAAGGAAAAGGGAGGTTGATTGCTTGATTGCTTGATTAGGGGAGGGAAAAGACAAATAAAATATAATAAATCTTGTCCTAGGAGGGGGGGTCGGACCTTCCTCTTCTTCTCCCCATCTGGATCACTTGGACACTCCCTCGCACACACACTTACACACGAAGGGAAGGGGAAGAAGGGAGAGGAAAGGGAGACGACCGGAGGACCCATTCGCGAGCGGGAGGAAGAGAAAGGGCACCACGGTGGATTCTCAGACGAGGAGAGCTCGCCGTCGGGACAGCTTGAGGCTAAGGGCCAAAAGAGGATAGCCATTAAGCTCGGAAGTCATCCGAAGGAGGAGGGAACTCACACGGTTGTGCTCGGAAGCAACCGGGAGGTACCGCCCGTGACCCTTCTCCGATTTCTTTCCCTATATGCTTTATTCGTTGGGTTGTGGTTGAGGTAAATATGAGGGTTGTGGTGAGTACGAAACATGGCGGGAGGTGGCTGTCCCATGCGGAGGAAAAAGGGAGGCCGTTCCGTGCCCGTTTTGATTGTGGTTGTAGTATGTTGTGGGAAATCGTCGTTGAGACGAAAGGCTCGGTTGGTGGAACTTATAAGCGACCTGTCAGGGGGTTGAAACTCGGCCCTTCGGGGCTGGAACTAGGGAGACAAAAGTTGGAAAAAAGGAGGGTCGAACCTAGTTGAGGCCGCACCTGATACCTCACTCCTTGAGCGGAACTACGAGACTCATGTCTCGGAAGGTGGTCGGCCAAGTGGATGGAAATAAGGGGTTGCGATGGAACCCCTTTGGGGGCCTAGAGTGGCTTACCCCTCGTGCCGATTGAGGCACGGAAAACATGCTGGGGGGTGGTTGGGAGGAGAGACCGAACCCGACCACGTTCGGTTGAAACGAGCGATAGAAAGGCAATGATGATGCCGATAGGGGACTGCCGTTTGCGCGCCCCCTTTGGAGGATGGAACCTTGGGACTCCGTCCTCGGAATGGGATGGAAGAAGGTCCCGAAAGGGCTGACCTACGGCCGGTGGTGCCTAGAAGTGTGAAATGCCTGCATGGCCGTGAGGGGGACCTAACGAGTGCTGATTGGCACATGGTGCTAGCGATGGTCCGAAAGGACCATGCGCTCACCTCGTCTATGCGTATGAGTCATTCCTTGACATTTTTCTAGTCCATTGCAGGTTCTAAGAGTCGTTCATACACTCATGTGTCGAGAAAAGCATTGTAACGAATTTGAGGGCCGTTTATGTAACGAATTTATAATAAATTGTAAAGAAGGTTTTGGAATGAAATTTTTTTTTTTTAAATTCAGCAAAGTTTAGATCCTTTCAGGTAACCCTTCAATTTACCATTCAAGCTCTGGTCCTCAACATCGAGCAATCCAGCAAAGAGCCAATCCTTCCGCTTACTACTCGAGCCTCGATCCGCAACATCTAGCAATCAAGCAGTGGGGCAATCATTTGGTCCGCACTCAAGCCCTAATCTTCGGCATCATACAATCCAACACAAGAGGCAAGCTATGATCTTAAATACGACTTTGCAAGATCAGGCCTCCTCCAAGGAATTGACTTCCTGCAGGCTTTGGAGAAGCCCCACGGGTGCTGTTTGCTTCTGAAAGTCTTGGTGATGAGCTAAGCATCGGGGAAGCCGTGGTAAGGAGCCAAGCAGGTCGTGAAGGGAAAATCCACCCTTGGATTGAGGGGTTGTCTACCTACGTAATGCCGCTACGTGCTTGCGTGGAGCTGCGACGTTCTGCAAAACTCCAACCACAAAGATTGTGGAGTTAGTCACTGTCTTCAGTGAACCTCAACCAGAGAGTTTTTGGAGTTAGTCACAGATCTCTGTGTACGACCCAAATGGTTACTGATCACAACCCATAGGGTTTCTGTGAGTAGAAAAGCCGAAGGGCAATTTCCATCACCTTCTACATTATAGAAGTGTCTTAGTATCTTCTGCTAGTACATCCTTTGTGGAAAAACGGATGGGTTATCTATAATACCCTTTGAAGAGTGGAGTAGGTAATTACCGAACCACTATAAATCTTCTGTGTCGCATTTACTTTCTGCGCAAATGGTTATATCACTGGGCATTCAGTGAAAACTTAAACAGAAAAGCAAATTAACATACATAACACGAACGTCTAAGTAGAGACTCCAAAGGTATTGCATCAAACATCTTACGCTACAGAAACCAATCAGGTTCTAGAGTTGTTTTCTTCGATCTAGTTCTCACGGATCATCTCTTGGTAGTGCAGAAACCTACAAGGTTCTGTGAGAACCTTCTGCTACTACAAGTATCTTTCAGATCTTGGAGTAGACCTTGCTGATCACGCTTAAGGTGGTCAGATCTGTAGAACCTTGATAGCAGAAGCATCAACCTTCTGCATCAACCTTCTACTACTGCAGAAACCTTATCAGGACTACATAATCACATTCTAGATAAGACTTTGGCTGGTCGTTTTCTCATCAAGCAGTTCACTTTGGGATCTGCTGTGTACAAGGGTTCTGTAACCTACAGAAACTTAACATTCCGCTGCTGGGTTCTTTTCGTTGTAAAAAGAGTAAAAAGGCCATTACACTTATTCATCCCCCTCTTAGTGCCATTGTTACACCAATAATTGGTATTAGAACCCAACTCAACGTACGCCTAATAGCTAGTTGGTTTTAGCTCTTCGTGTTTCTACATAAAGTCTGCAGAAGCTCTACGCTCTGCAAGAACTTCACAATTGCTGATTTTGGTGGACGCACATTTGGGTAATCCTCCCAAATTCGATGACCAAAACTTCTCTTACTGGAGAACCTTAATGAGATTTTACATGGAAGCGGTTGATGAGGATATGTGCAAGGCAAAGTATTTGCTATTTAATGTGATGTTGCCGAGTGAGTTCGCAAAAGTTGCTACATGCAATACTGTACAAGCTTGTCACCATGTATGTTGGGGACAATTCAAATACGTGAAACAAAAATGAACGCACCCCTTGCCCAGATCTTGAGAAGCCAAGAAAACGGTTATAGATGAAGCAAGGGATCTCACTACTCTCCCTCCGAAGAGAGAACAAAGATGATTTAAGAGTGTTAGTCTTGGTTTTGATGATGAGCTTGAGAAGATAATTGCTGTAACACTTCGCTTATTCTTAGTGATGAGCTTGAGAACTGTGTTGCTGGACCACAGCAAGTAACAGTTACAGATTGCTGCGTTACAGTAAAGCGTTACTGTGATATTGCGCATAAATATTAAAAATATGGAAACATATTCTTTAATATCCATGATTTATTTCGGACTAATTCAGAATATTTATCTGAGTGTCCACGTTCATTTAATCTGGCTCATTGATCTCATTTATAATATTTAGGCATCTAAATATTACGAGATTAGCTTTCCAAGTTTAATTTTGGAAACAAAATATTTCTTTAATATTCTGCAGCAATGTTACGCTGCAACCTGAAAAGGGTGTCGTTACACTTGAGAAACACCTTGCTGCATTACAGCAACACTACTCTGCGCTATTGCGCTGACGAAAGAATAATTATTATTCCAGATTTGCTTATTGCAGTTTAATTATATTTAATGATTAAATATATTATCTGATTCTGATAATCATTATTTAATCTGATAAGATTATGCGTGCAAGGAATATCATCAAAGATTTCCTTCCCTTCTTGGTCATTATGACCGTTGAGCATCCTGTTGCTGATCCACGATTACAGCTTCCTGTATTCTGATTTTAGGAAACAAATTATTCGTTTTTGGGAAACAGATTATTTGTTTCGTTCCTTCTTATACCAGACGACCCTCACATAATCCTACAACGTTTTCGAACGATTTCTAAGTGGGCTGAGTGGCTGAGTGGTCTGAGTGGTCTAAGTGGTCGACGGAGAGCGGAAGGTGCTAAGTGTCTCCTGGTTCTTATTGCTCGCAAACTGCGTGCGAGGGTGTCAAGGGGCTGAGTTCAGATTCCTTGATCGTCGTGAGAGGGACTAGGTGTCCTCGGTGCGTTCAACGAGCAGCCGGCGAATCGTCTGAGGGAAGCTAAGTGAATACCTGTGCTGATTGCAGTAACCGGTTGCTGACCCATCGGCAAGAAGCCGTTCTTGTCGTGTCTTTTCGCAGGGAAGTCTCGAGCCTACGGAGTTTGAGCAGTTAGACACGCACTTGCGGGTGCGCGCCAGAAGTCTCGTGCCTGCAGGGTAGAGCAGGAGTTGGGAACGCCGCCGGAGTGGAAAGAGTTCCTCCCGAGCACAGGGGTGCTGTGCAGAAGTCTTGAACGCCTGATACAGAGGGTTAGTAAAGCAGGTTGCGTGGAAGCCAACGGATCGGAAAATTCCACCCTAGGCACTGGGTGTGCAGTGCAGTGAGTCACGGCTGTGGTAACCGTGCACGTCCGAACTGAGTGTAGGACGGATACCTTCTAAGTGGTCTTTGTGGTTCTCTTTGTGATCTTTGTGGTTGTTCTCTTCGTGATCTTTGTGGTGATCTATTTGATCAACTTTGTGGTTGTCTCTCTTGCGCTTATAGACAGGATCATCCGGAGAAGGGACGAAATCTTTGTGGAAATCCTCTTCTGAGCAAACAAGTGCCGAAGCATTCCTTCGCTGTGAAGCAGAAACGGGCTGCTCTCTGAGAAGCCATTCTTCACTGTAAGGAATTACCTGTGAGGATTTATATACTAACACAACGTTGTCTCTCTGCTTTGATAGTCAGGTTTATATTAAGCGACAACGAGCTGTGTGCGAATCCTTTGAGCAATCAACTGCTGAGCGTGAGCATCATTCTGCTGGACAAGAGCAGACGTCCACTGTGTGAGGAGCTGACTGTTGCCAGGAGTGATCATCTGTTGTACAGGATTCTAAATCTCACTTTGTGAGAAAAACTTACGCCTAGTGCAAGGGCTCTTTGCACCCATTATTTTCAAATAGTGGAATCACCTCTACGGTGGAAAGTGGACGTAGGTCGATTAAGGCCGAACCACTATAAACTACTGTGTCCCTTACGATCGCGTAAACACTAGTACGAGAATCCAACGATTAAGTCGTAACGGTTACAGCAAAGCAGTTCTCATTCTGAGAAACGTTCTGCTGTGATACAGTACGCTTCCGCTGACACTGAGAAAGGGCGAAAAAGTTATAAACACTAATTCACCCCCCTCTTAGTGTTCCTGAACGATCCAACAATTGGTATCAGAGCGGGTTTGCTGGAAAGCTTTCTGTGTGATTGCTAGTACAGAACTCTGTTGCTGAACCAAAACAGCTTGTTGCTGACAGTCTTACATTAAGCACAGTAAGGTGCTGCTGAGTACTGAACAGAATGTCAATGCTCTTGACTGATGGTCATTCGACCGAACGTCCACCGCTCTTTGCAGGACAACACTTCTCATATTGGAAAATGAGAATGGAGTTGTTCATTGGAGCAAAAGAAGCCGATTGCTGGCATATTATTATGGAAGGAGATCTAATAGTTCCTCCACCTAATCCGAACGACATTCGGCATGAAAATGAAAGGAAGAGAACTATTTCTCTCAATACTAAAGCAAGGCACTATTTAGTGTGCGCTCTTGCTGGAAACGAATTCAATCGCGTCTCTACTTGTAAGACGGCGAAAGAAATGTGGGATAGACTTGCTTTGATCTATGATGGAACAGAACAAGTCAAGGAATCCAAAGTGAATGCATTAGTAACTCAATACGAAGCATTCAAGATGAAAAAGGATGAGTCAATAAATCAAATGTTTGATAGACTCACCGAAATCACTAATGCCATGGAATCACTTGGCAAAACTATTTCTAATTCTGAGTTGGTCAGAAAGATACTTCGCTCTTTGCCTAAAACTTGGGAAGCCAAGAAAACGGCAATCGAAGAAGCAAAGGACTTAACGAGCTTAAGTCTTCAACAGCTACTTGGTTCTCTTGTCGCTTATGAGAATGAGAACAAGTTTGCTGAAGAAAAGAAATCCAATGCTGTTGCATTTAAGGGAAATGTAGAAATGTCCGATGAATCTGAGGATGAATCTTCATCTGATTCTGAGGATGAAGTCTCCTTGATGGCAAGGAAATTCAAAAGGTATCTTCGCAAAAATCGCTTTAAGGGAAAGCGAGATATTAAAAAGAAGAATACTAAACCACACCAAAGTAAAGGTGGTGTATGCTATGAGTGCAACAAACCTGGTCATATGCGACCAGATTGCCCACTTTTGAATGAGAAGGGCAAATCTTCAAAATACAAGAAAAATGCCATGATGGCATCTTGGAGTGATAGTGATGAGGAATCAGATCAGGATGACGAAACAGCACACATCTGCTATATGGCGCAAACTGATGCTGAAACTGAGAAGGTAAACGCTTTCTCACCTTCTGATCTATCTGCTGAAGATATTGAGAATCTTTTCTCGGAACTCTATGATAAAATTGAGTCTTTATCCGCAAACAATAAAGCCCTTAAGAAGGAAAATAAATTCTTGAGTGCTGAGAACGCTTCTCTTAAGGAAGAGTTATCAGCAAAGGCTAAGAAAGCGGTAAAGAAGCTTTCTGAATCCAAATCAAAGATTGAGGAATTGCAGCAGCAACTTGATGCTGTGAACAACAAAACTGATTTATGTATGCATGAGATGCATGCTCCTGGAAATGAGAAACATTCACATCATGGGAAATATGTTCCTCCTCATGTTAGGAATGGCGAGTCTCATTATATTATTCAAAGGCTACCTAGACTTTGCTACTACTGTAGAAGGCCAGATCATTTCATTAAAAATTGCCATGTGCGACGAAATGATATGCGTGGCATTTCTTCTAAAGTTGATGGTTCTATTGTCAAATGGAAAGAACGACTCACTTAAGTTCTTTCTCTATTACAGGGATGCTTCAAGTCCATCGCTAAGGACCATGTATGGTACTTAGATAGTGGCTGTTCGAGGCACATGTCAGGAGATGTCTCCTTATTCTCCACACTGGTTTTCCAGGATGGTGGTGCTGTCACTTTTGGTGATAATGGAAAAGGGATGGTTAAAGGAACAGGAACCATTTGCTGTTCTGACTCCCTCACCATTGAAGGAGTTCTTTATGTCAAAGGACTCCAGCACAATTTGATTAGTATTAGTCAATTGTGTGATAAGGGCTATCATGTTGCCTTCGATGAGAAAACATGTACTGTTTCACGGGATGATGTTACGTGTTTCATTGGTGAACGCAAGAAAAACATCTATATCCTGTCTTTTAAGAACATCTCCGCTGGAGAAAATTGTCTCATGTCCATTAAGGATGAAGCAACTCTTTGGCACCGAAGGTTGGGACACGCAAACTATGACTTGTTGTCCAAACTAGCCAGAAAAGATGCTATTAAGGGATTACCTAAAATCAAGTTTGACAATAACAAGATATGTAATGCTTGTGCTATTGGCAAACAAACAAAGGTATCTTTTAAAAGCAAGAATATGATTTCAAGCAAGACTCCGCTTGAATTACTTCATATGGACTTATTTGGTCCAACAAGAACTCAAAGTCTTGGAGGTAAACGTTATGGATTAGTTGTGGTAGATGACTTCTCCAGATTCACTTGGGTTAAATTCTTAGCCCACAAGAGTGATGCGTTTGCAACCTTTGAAACGTTAGTCAAACAACTTCAAAATGAGAAAGGTGTTTCTCTACGAAGTATAAGAACGGATCATGGTACCGAATTTGAAAACCATGACTTTGCTTCATTTTGTGAAGAATATGGTATTAATCATAATTTCTCTGCTCCATACACTCCACAGCAAAATGGAGTTGTAGAGCGAAAGAATCGAACCTTACAAGACATGGCGAGAACCATGTTGCTGGAAAGTGAGGTTGCTAAAAATCTTTGGGCTGAAGCTGTAAGCACAGCATGCTACATCTCAAATCGTATTCATTTGAGACACTCATTAGGTAAAACTCCTTATGAGTTATATAAAGGCAGAAAGCCTAATATCTCATACTTTCATCCATTTGGAAGCAAGTGCTATATCTTGAGACCCATCAAAGATGGTGTCGGAAAGTTTGATGCTCGATCTGATGAGGGCATATTCTTAGGATATTCCCTAACGAGCAAAGCATATAGAGTTTTTAATAAAAGAACTCTAACTGTTGAAGAGTCTATCAATGTTAAGGTTGATGATTCTCCGACACAGGAGGAAGTTGCTGTGGATGCAGCAGCACAATCCTCAACAACAGTATCAAATGAAACATCACAGCAAACGATTGCTGAACATAATCCGAACGGAAACACTGTAGCAGATGTACAGCAAGTGCCTACTGCACTTACTGAAAATGCTTCTGGTGGCTTCCAGGATATACAAATAGAGGATCGTGTTCCTTCTTTATATAAGAAAAGACATCCTATTAACCAAGTAATAGGATCATTGCACACAGGAGTGCGAACTCGACATACAGCAAGTCTGTACTGTGAACACTCTGCTTTTATCTCTCAAGATGAACCTCAAGGCATTGATGATGCGCTTGATGATCCCAATTGGATTCTTGCAATGCAAGAGGAATTGAACCAATTTGAGAGAAACAAAGTTTGGAGTTTAGTACCTAGACCCAATGATCGTTCCATTATTGGAACAAAATGGGTTTATCGTAATAAACTTGATGAGTCTGGAAATGTTGTAAGAAACAAAGCTAGACTTGTAGCAAAAGGTTACTCTCAAGAAGAGGGTATAGATTATGATGAGACGTTTGCTCCTGTAGCACGTCTTGAGGCAATACGTCTACTCTTAGCGTATGCTTGCTATAATGACTTTAAGTTATTTCAAATGGATGTGAAAAGTGCATTCCTTAATGGTGATCTAAAAGAGGAAGTGTATGTTGAACAACCTCCTGGATTCACCGACCCAAAGTATCGTAATCATGTTTATAAGCTTTCTAAAGCCTTGTATGGGCTTAAGCAAGCACCAAGAGCATGGTACGAAAAGCTTAGTTCTTTTCTCATCGAGAAAGGATACAAGCGTGGAAAAATAGATACAACCTTGTTTCTTAAGAAACATGATGCTGATCTTTTAGTTGCTCAAATATATGTCGATGACATTATATTTGGTTCAACTAATGAAAAATTATGTACCGAATTCTCTGATCTAATGAAAGGAGAATTTGAAATGAGTCTCATGGGAGAACTAACCTTCTTTCTTGGACTTCAAATCAAACAAACCAAAGATGGAATCTTTATCCATCAAGAAAAATACAGCAAACAGTTGCTCAAGAAATTTAATCTTGAGAATGCTAAACCTCTGTCAACTCCGATTGGTAGTAATACCAAAATTGAGAAAGATGAGGATGGAAAGGAAGTTGATTCCAAATTATATAGGAGCATGATAGGATCATTACTCTATCTTACTGCTTCGAGACCTGATATCATGTTCAGCGTATGCTTATGCGCTAGATATCAATCTGCTCCAAAAGAGTCACATCTTGCTGCAGTTAAGAGGATCTTTCGATACCTCGCAGGAACTGTTAGCTTAGGCCTGTGGTATCCCAGAGGATCATTGCTGGATCCTATTGGATATTCAGATGCCGACTATGCTGGATGTCGCATTGATAGAAAAAGTACATCTGGTACTTGTCAATTACTAGGAAATATGTTGATTTCCTGGTTCTCTAAAAAGCAGACATCGGTTGCTTTATCTACAGCAGAGGCAGAATATGTCGCAGCAGCTAGTTGCTGTGCCCAGTTGCTCTGGATGCGGCAACAACTTGAAGATTACGATCTTCATTTTGATAGTATTCCAATAATGTGTGATAACACAAGTGCAATTAATTTATCACGAAATCCTGTCTATCACTCAAGATCTAAGCATATTGAGTTGAGACATCATTTTCTTCGTGACAATGTGCAAAATGGCAATGTTGATATTCAGTACATTAATACTGAGCAACAGCTTGCTGATATTTTTACTAAACCACTTGATAAGGAGAGGTTTAACTATCTACGGAATGAGTTAGGAATTTGTAATCCTCACTCATAAGATAAAACGTAAGAATATCTTCTCTCTTGGTAGAGAATTATTTGTTGCCAAAATATGGGTGATTTAAATCCTATCTCCTCCACGTTCTCCACTTTCTAAAATAAAAAAAAAAAATTTCCAAATACATCAACCGCTCTTTTCTTTTTAAACAACAAATCGAAACATCCTCATTCTTACCCACTTTCTCTCAAAACCCATTCTTCTCTCAAAACCCTAAAAATCTCTCGACTCCCATCAACCATGGCACCAAAATCGGCAATGTCCGCCAAGGGGAAGGCAACCCCCAAGAAACGGTCCAGGGCTGCGGCCACAACATCAAAGGTTTCTCGCTCTGAGGAACAAGCCCCTGTTTCTGAGGGGGAGACACCTGCTCAATCGCTGGTTACTCCGGCACCTACTAAGGTCGGCACCGCTGGGAAGGCTAAGACAACTCCTGTCAAAGTCTCCAAGGAGCCCTCCATTAGCGTGAAGGTCAGTTCCACTGACAAAATCTCTCCGGCCAAGGCCGATGCTGTTGTGCATGACAAGTCTGGAAAATCGGTGGATGAGGAAACTCTCCCTGATGATGAAAAATCGGGTGACCTTCTGGAGGAAACCCAAGAAACTCCTGTAAAAGAGGACTCCGCACCTACTAAGGTGGATGCTGTCTCTGAGGGTGACCAAACTTCGAGCAACAAGGATATGTCTCAGGATGAGGAGACAGAGTTGCCTAAGGAGAAGGGTCTCTCTGAGGATGCTGGGGATGAGATTGAAGTTACTGATGTCCATCTCCCTGAGAAAGCACACTCTTATGTCCCTGGTGTTGCTTCTCGTACCAGAGGAAAGCGTTCCTTACCAGGTACTCCGAAAACTGATCCCACTGGATCTAAAAAGCAAAAGCTTGCTACAGACTCTGATGTCTTCTTGCCTGAGATTGATCAATATGTCTCCATGGCTGAACTGAATCACATTCTTGCTGATGACTTGATGCCAAATAGAAATTTGGAAACAAGGAATGTTGCTGCTTGTAAGAGAGTAGACTTTGATTGGTTTACTGCTCATCAGGTGACCATTGCTGACTTATTTGATCGGCTTAGTTGGAAAACCTTCTGTGAGTTCAATGAGATAGGGTCTATCTCTAAGGTGAAACAATTCTATGAGAATCTGACTTTTTACAAGGAGGATTCGAATATCAAGTTCATTAGGGCCATCGTTGATGGAAAAGTACTTGTTTACTCTGTCTTTGACATATGCCGCATTTTTAATGCAAATCTTGTCAACAATCTGAGAGTTGTCAATGAAGGCAAGTTGGAAGCCTATCAGCTCATCAATGACGGAGTCCCTATCACACCCTCTGGCTATCTACAGAACACCTCTTTGAGCTTCAGCAACAGAATGCTGCACAAAGTGGTGATGTCTTGTTTGGCACCAAGGGTTGGAAGTGTTGATTCTGTTATGCCTCGTGATTGGAACTTGCTGGTCCATCTTAAGAAGGGCATTCCTGGAAATCTTGGGAGTATCATCTTCAGCCATATGGCTTCGTGCATTAAGGATGAGAATAGGGGTCTCCCTTTCACAAATGTGATCACAGCTCTCCTGAAGCATTATGATCTTGATCCTACTCCTCTGAACAAAATGGACACCTGGACAACTCAGGTTATTGGAGCTGCCTCCGTTGAAAGCATGGGCTACCAGTTTATTGATGGCACTTTCGTTAAGAAGCCTTCCAAGCGAGAGATCGCTGCTTCTGTACGCGGGAAAGCTGCTCCTGCTGAAAAGCAGAGGTATGTTAAACGCGAGAAGGCCACCACTGGTGTACAGGCTGATGTCTCTTACTCCAAGCTCATGGCCACAATTTGTGATGAGATCAACTTTACCAGGCGTAGTCTCCTGGAAAGGATGGACGGCTTTGGGGAAAGGTTGACAAGGCTGGAGAAAATGACTGAGGAGATGATGGCTGTTGTTAAGGAACTCCCGCACGAGGATTGAGATGACTCTCCTTGTTGTGGTTTGAAATGTTTCTTTTGAATAACTTTGAAGTGGATTGAGTATCTCTCCACTATGTTTCTTTCGTATGTCTTCAAACTATTTGACTTTGTTTGGGTGCTTTGCAAATTTTTGCAGCACAAGTAAATACGCAGCTTGAATTTTATCCTCCATTTCTTTTTGATATGACAAAAAGGGGGAGAAATGTGTTGCTTACTCTCAGGGGGAGCTTGCTTAAATTCAGGGGGAGTTGAGTTTGTGTTTCAAGCTCTATAATCTTTTCCCTATGTGCTTCGTGTTTTGTCATCATCAAAAAGGGGGAGAATGTTAGTCTTGGTTTTGATGATGAGCTTGAGAAGATAATTGCTGTAACACTTCGCTTATTCTTAGTGATGAGCTTGAGAACTGTGTTGCTGGACCACAGCAAGTAACAGTTACAGATTGCTGCGTTACAGTAAAGCGTTACTGTGATATTGCGCATAAATATTAAAAATATGGAAACATATTCTTTAATATCCATGATTTATTTCGGACTAATTCAGAATATTTATCTGAGTGTCCACGTTCATTTAATCTGGCTCATTGATCTCATTTATAATATTTAGGCATCTAAATATTACGAGATTAGCTTTCCAAGTTTAATTTTGGAAACAAAATATTTCTTTAATATTCTGCAGCAATGTTACGCTGCAACCTGAAAAGGGTGTCGTTACACTTGAGAAACACCTTGCTGCATTACAGCAACACTACTCTGCGCTATTGCGCTGACGAAAGAATAATTATTATTCCAGATTTGCTTATTGCAGTTTAATTATATTTAATGATTAAATATATTATCTGATTCTGATAATCATTATTTAATCTGATAAGATTATGCGTGCAAGGAATATCATCAAAGATTTCCTTCCCTTCTTGGTCATTATGACCGTTGAGCATCCTGTTGCTGATCCACGATTACAGCTTCCTGTATTCTGATTTTAGGAAACAAATTATTCGTTTTTGGGAAACCGATTATTTGTTTCGTTCCTTCTTATACCAGACGACCCTCACATAATCCTACAACGTTTTCGAACGATTTCTAAGTGGGCTGAGTGGCTGAGTGGTCTGAGTGGTCTAAGTGGTCGACGGAGAGCGGAAGGTGCTAAGTGTCTCCTGGTTCTTATTGCTCGCAAACTGCGTGCGAGGGTGTCAAGGGGCTGAGTTCAGATTCCTTGATCGTCGTGAGAGGGACTAGGTGTCCTCGGTGCGTTCAACGAGCAGCCGGCGAATCGTCTGAGGGAAGCTAAGTGAATACCTGTGCTGATTGCAGTAACCGGTTGCTGACCCATCGGCAAGAAGCCGTTCTTGTCGTGTCTTTTCGCAGGGAAGTCTCGAGCCTACGGAGTTTGAGCAGTTAGACACGCACTTGCGGGTGCGCGCCAGAAGTCTCGTGCCTGCAGGGTAGAGCAGGAGTTGGGAACGCCGCCGGAGTGGAAAGAGTTCCTCCCGAGCACAGGGGTGCTGTGCAGAAGTCTTGAACGCCTGATACAGAGGGTTAGTAACGCAGGTTGCGTGGAAGCCAACGGATCGGAAAATTCCACCCTAGGCACTGGGTGTGCAGTGCAGTGAGTCACGGCTGTGGTAACCGTGCACGTCCGAACTGAGTGTAGGACGGATACCTTCTAAGTGGTCTTTGTGGTTCTCTTTGTGGTCTTTGTGGTTCTCTTTGTGGTCTTTGTGGTTTTTCTCTTCGTGATCTTTGTGGTGATCTATTTGATCAACTTTGTGGTTGTCTCTCTTGCGCTTATAGACAGGATCATCCGGAGAAGGGACGAAATCTTTGTGGAAATCCTCTTCTGAGCAAACAAATGCCGAAGCATTCCTTCGCTGTGAAGCAGAAACGGGCTGCTCTCTGAGAAGCCATTCTTCACTGTAAGGAATTACCTGTGAGGATTTATATACTAACACAACGTTGTCTCTCTGCTTTGATAGTCAGGTTTATATTAAGCGACAACGAGCTGTGTGCGAATCCTTTGTGCAATCAACTGCTGAGCGTGAGCATCATTCTGCTGGACAAGAGCAGACGTCCACTGTGTGAGGAGCTGACTGTTGCCAGGAGTGATCATCTGTTGTACAGGATTCTAAATCTCACTTTGTGAGAAAAACTTACGCCTAGTGCAAGGGCTCTTTGCACCCATTATTTTCAAATAGTGGAATCACCTCTACGGTGGAAAGTGGACGGAGGTCGATTAAGGCCGAACCACTATAAACTACTGTGTCCCTTACGATCGCGTAAACACTAGTACGAGAATCCAACGATTAAGTCGTAACGGTTACAGCAAAGCAGTTCTCATTCTGAGAAACGTTCTGCTGTGATACAGTACGCTTCCGCTGACACTGAGAAATGGCGAAAAAGTTACAAACACTAATTCACCCTCCTCTTAGTGTTCCTGAACGATCCAAGAAAGAGATAGAACAAAGAAGAATAAGCAAAGAATTGAGAGGGGGAAGCTCCTATTTATAGAGTTAGGAAACCCTCAACATGCTTTTCCTATACCCGATGTGGGATAAGAGCACTTGAGCCAATTGGCATCTTGGGCCCCGAGCCTTTTGAAAAACAAAACAAAAGGTCCAACAAGAAATAGGTTTGCACATTTCTTCTCCGGGTGCTTGTTCGGCCCTTTCTTGAACTATCCCTTTTCGACCCGTAATCAATCTTCATTTTCCGTTTAGGTCACACTAACCTACTTTACCAGTATCACTTTCGACCACACTTCTCCTCAACATCCTCTCGGCCAGCGCCATAAGGCATATTTCAATCTCGATGCTTTAAGGTTAAGGTGTGGTGTGCAAAAATAGGATTTGTTAGGAAAAGCTTAATACGTTTCAAGATCATGATTCAACCCAACCATCAGCTCGTTAAAAAAAAAAAAAAAATTAACTTGACTGTTTTAGATTTTTAGTTTACCATCACTAGCACTCTTAGTCTTAAAGTTATACAACTTCAAAAGTTGGGACTAAAAACTTCCACAGAACAAAACCCTCATCAATGTTCCAAAATATTCTTTATTGTTTGGTTGGGTTATTGTCCAAATTCAAAACCTAAGTTTAAAAAATAAGATAGATTTTCTCTTGAGACACTTTTGTTAGTGAGAATTGTGGAAAATGTCTGCCGAACATGTCGCAAAAGGCTCATTTGTTATTAAGTGCTTCTCATCTACCGTGGTCACGAGTTATAATAAATTTGATTGATATCGCCCCCCTCTCCCTCTTTTTGTGTAGAATTTTCCATCCGCCGCCCTCTACCTCCTGGTCGCCGTCCTCCAACAGAGATGTAGCTACCAAGGCCTACACAGAAGAAGGCTTAACGAGTACCACGATCGTCGGTCAAGAGGATCTATCCCCAACCGGCTTTTCCCGAAAAGTCTTAGAGGATGAAGCATCCTGAGAGTGAAACGATTATCTCTATAAGAGTAGTCGACCTTGAGCCTCTCCCATATTTTTATGCTATTTTGGATTATGAAAGGGAAAAACAGAAGATATTAATTTTAAGATGTTTATAAATATTATGGTGCCAAATGAAACTAAATCTAGTTATCCGATAACATATGACAACATTAGCATTAAATAAAATTAGTGCTGTAATAATTTCTAACAACAGACATATAACATTATAATTAGTGTAACTAAAGGAACAAACGCACTTGAGGTACAAGGGGCGCCTTACACCTTAGTGTGTGGCGCAAGGCGATGCAAACACTTTACCATTTAAGGCTATTGTATTCGTAAAATTTTGGCCAAATTAGCAAATCTACCATGTATTATATCCATTTTTTTCGATCTATTCCGTTCTTTGAAACACTTCGAAACCATGTATGTACTTACTCCGTTATATCAAATACATCCTCCGTTGGAGTTGTAAATAACGGCATCCTACGTGTCATCCCTGTTGGCACAAACGGTGTTACGTATCCGTCTTCTCCAAGGCCAAATTAACAAATTTATCTTGTACTATACCCATTTTTTTGATTTAAAACCATATATGTACTTACTCCGTTATATTAAATCAATCATCAGTTAGTGTTGCAACCGATGATGGCACAAACGACGTTAATACACGTCCGTTTATACGACATGGCAGAAACGACACACGTGAAGCCCTAATTCCCTCAACACTAGGTAATCGTATTTTCGTTGTATTCAGGAAACTGCACTTCAGTTCGAGACTAGGGGAAATGACCTACTTTTGACGGGCTAATAAGGGGAATTAGGGCTTTTGGGTCAATTCTGATGGAGTAATAAGAGGAGTGACCTGCTTTTGACACCCTGACTCCACATCCGACTTTTTTTTGCCACGTCGGCTTCACGTGTATCGTTTCTGCCATGTGACACGTAGGACGCCGTTATTTGCAACGCTAACTGATGATGGATTTAATATAACGAAGTAAGCATATATATAGTTTCAAAGCGTTTCAAAGAACGGGATAAATCGAAAAAAATTAGCCTTGGAGAAAACGGATGTGTAACGCCGTTTGTGCCAACAAGGGTGATACGTAGGACGCCGTAGTACAGATATTGTTCGAAGTGTTTCAACAAAAGGGATAAATCGAAAAAAAATAAATATAATACAGGATAAAGAAAAGACGCAAACCTTCAGGGACCTGGGCACTACCAACATCCAAAATCTATAAGAACAAAAAATTGCAGTCTCCGAAAATCCGCCAAATTCATTCCAAAGATCCTCACCAAACCGGGAACTAGAATTAAAGGGATGATGACGATATGAGTCCCCTGAACAAAATAACACCGAGCTAATGATGACGAATAACCCCAGACAACCCCCCGCCGGGAACAAAGGAGATGAACATTTTGCCTCCTCCGTCTCCTTTTCCTGCTTTTGGGTAAGGATAATGTGTAAGCAGTAACCGGCTCTCAATCAGGTGAGGCGAGAAAGGCGCTTGCCTTGTCGCCCTGTGGCCTTTCTTCGAAGCGCAGTCAAGACGTGCGCCTCACTATTTGCACCTAGCCTTGGCAGATTTGAGGGGCTAAACCTCGCCTCGCACTGTACTCCATAGTAGGGAACATGTTATTGTGTATCCCATGTTACATCTACTACCATCAAAGACGCATCAATTCTCGCAAGGCGTCCCTGTTGTGTTAAGGAGTCAGAGGGGGTCCAGGGGTGGTTTTATAAAATAAACCATTACATATTTTTCAAAAAGAATTATACCCACAAAATCTAAAACTTTCTCGACAAATGTTTTCAGTAGTCCCCAAACACCTCCAGATTCCCTCATCCCACCAAATCCCATCTAACCAAACAAAATGTAACTGCTCATCAAAGATAGTTTTGACAGCGGCTACAGGTACTAACAAAAGTGACAGTTGTTGTACATATAAAGGTGCAATGGTATCGCATTAAGCAATTTTCACTTCAATCTGATCGGTGATCTGTAAATCAACAGTTTAAAACTAGGTTCCTTTACGCACTAATATTACATCAGACATCATCAATACAATCTCTGACCAATAGCCGATCCCTCAGCACTAATGAAAACGCGACACGGGAGATCTAAGTACCTTACAGTATCATCATCATTATCAAACTGCAGCACCTTCAAGCTGGATATAAGAATGAGTTAGCATCCATCCAAGATCCTGAGGGACTCCTTGAGCTGCATCTGCACCTCCTCTCTCCTCCTACAAAAAGATGGGCTCAGGATGTGTTCGAAGCTCAATAAACTTAATCGTCCTGCACAGTTCTCTTAGAGATTCTATTCAATCGGCTACTTCAAGATAATATCAACTTCCGATTATAATGCTAATTTGTCTAAACTTCTGCAGTAAGCTTATGGCAGGGCCAACCTTAGCATGTCATTATAGTGTTGTTAAAGGCAATCAGCCTAGGCGAGTGCCTGAAAGAGGAGGCATGATTTCATCTAAACAAAGTGAATAATGCGGGATAAAAGATTAATCGAAAGGTCGTGTCTTCATCGTGACACTTTCCTCGTATAAAACCAAGAGGGCAACACTATGAGTAGTAAATCGTTCAAACACTGAAGAGTCAATAGGATGCAAACCTCTTAATGTCCTCAACAGCTTCCTTTCGGCGCTGTATCTGGAGTTCGAGGACGTGAATCAACGTAGCTCTGGCCTGAGAAGAAAAAGAACCATCCCGATGAAGAGATTTCCAAAGCTGGATGACATGGCTCACAATCAATTTTCATTCCGATTTCACATGCCTGATGAGGACGTAATGAATTCAGGAGATGATGCAAGTTCTTGAAAATGAGGGATATTTCTTCGATTCTCCTGGCGTACTGAGAGGGTCGCTCAACAAGGACATCGGCAAGCTCCAACAGGTGGAGCTGCAGCTCCCTGTTAAGGGATCTAAGTTCTTTCTTGAAATCTGAGGTGGTTAAGTAACAACAAATAATCAAACAAGGGGATGAATGATTCATCGCAGCAGCGGGAGCAGGGAGGGTACCGAGGTTGGGTCCTTTAGGGTAAAGCTGGCGGACACCTTGGTCTTCCAAGCTAGGAAGAACATCATCAGTCTGCACAACCAAAAACTCCAATTCAGTTAATCATCCATCAATTTTTCGCGAGAACTGGAGAGCGCAGGAGGAGCAGGGGATTACGGTGTAATGGCCGCCAAAGCAGACGTAGGTGCCGTCGATGGGAGGGGGAGGCTCTGGGGCGGAGGAAGGGTTGGTGGTGTAGTCCTTGTAGAGTTTGTAATAGGGCGGGGGTGGAGGGTAAGTTGCCGTCGCCATCTTCTTCACGTATGAAATAAATAAAAAAACCCTAAAACCAACAACTCCCAAGACAGAGAAGATCAGCGACACGAATCGAATCCAGAAACGTAGGAATGATGACGGCAGACGGAGAAGAGAGGGGGAACCGGAGGTCGAGGTGACACCGTCGGAGACGATCGCCGGGGAGACACACACTGTGATAGAGAGAGAGAGAGAGAGAGAGAGAGAGTTTATGTCGAACCTCCAAAACTAAAATTATCAATTACTCACGACTTCTGATTGAAATTAGTTGGCTTCTTCTTCTTCTTCTTTTTATTTTTATTTTTTGTAAATCATATTTGATTAAACTTCATGACTTGCTCAACATCGTTCCATACAAGGGACGGTTCCTAATTGAAATATAAATGTATAATTTAAACCAAACAAAATCCAATAAACATATTTGAGTACTTGTATTCTTATTTAAAAACAAATAATTAAGTATTCACCACATCCCTTTCTTTTTACCTCAGTAAAAAACATTCAGTCAAAACTTTCACAACATTCATCTCTTATCATTACGCATCCAACAGCCGAGACAAGATATAAAAAGGACTCCAGCCCCAGATTTTTTCAAACCCCGGCCCTCCTAACCAAGCAGAGTTTGTGCCAGCGAGTTCAAACGCCCAGGACGAGGAATTTAACCCGTCACATAACAATTAAATCCTTTGCTCGACCTTTTCGTTATGCTGTACGACTCTGTCCTCGATTGTTTTGCCTTTAAGAAAAAAACAAAAGGTGCGGGGAGCGTTGGCCAGAGGAAAGTGGCTAACGGTACGTGGACGTAACTCTTACATAGTTTACTAATTACTACTAACTTTTTTAGTAAATTTTACTAAAAGTTAACTATTATTATTAAAGTCAACGCAAAATTCGTAAAAAAAGTAGTAAAATTTACTAAAAACTGTTTTTTTTTTAGTAAAGTCAACGCAAAATTAGTAAAAAAGTATGAAAATTTTACTACTTTTATACTGTTCAAAGCAGTTCAAGTTTACTAAATTTGCGCTGACTTTATTAAAACTTTTCCATTAGTAAAGTCAACTCAAAATTAGTAAAAAAAGTAGTAAAATTTACTATTTTTTTACTAATTTTACGTTGACTTTACTAAGAAATGTACATTTTTAGTAAAGTCAACGCAAATTTGGTAAAAAAAGTAATAAAATTTACTACTTTTTTTTACTAAATATGCGTTGACTTTACTACATTTCTCTTTTTTAGTAACGTCAATGCAAATTTAGTAAAAAAAGTAGTAAATTTTACTACATTTTTACTGTACAAATTTAGGCGATATTTAGTAATTGTTTACTAATTTTGGTGTGTTTTCTAGTAAAAAACTCTTCGAGTTTGTAAAACTGTTAGTAAAGTCTTACGGTTTTAGTAAATGTTTACTAATTTTGACATGTTTTTACGAAAAAAGTTAGTAAACTGTTACTAAAAATCTAATAGTTTACTAATTATTTTACTAATTCGAACAGTGAAACCCGAACCTATTACGAACCTAATTTTGATGTGAAATTACCGTTTTACCCTCGTTACTAAACAGTGAAACCCGAACCTATTTACGAACCTAATTTCTCCCCCATAACGGGGGTAAACCGGTAATTTCACATCAAAAATAGGTTCGGAGTTAGGTTCGGAAACATTGTTCTAATTAGTAAATTCATTAGTAAATACCTTCATTTTTAGTAATAGTTTACTAACTTTTGTCATAAAAACATGTTAAAATTAGTAAACATTTACTAAAACCGTAAGACTTTACTAACAGTTTTACTAACTCGAAGAGTTTTTTAACTAGAAAACACACCAAAATTAGTTAACGATTACTAAATATCGCCTAAATTCGTATAGTAAAAAAGTAGTAAAATTTACTACTATTTTTACTAATTTGAACTTGAATTGCTTTGAACAGTACAAAAGTAGTAAAATTTCCATACTTTTTTACTAATTTTGCGTTGACTTTACTAAAAAAAGACCAGTTTTTAGTAAATTTTACTACTTTTTTTTACTAATTTTGCGTTGACTTTGTTAGTAATGGTCAACTTTTAGTAAAATTTACTAAAAAAGTTAGTAGTAATTAGTAAACTACGTAAGCGTTACGTGCACGTACCGTTAGCCGCTTCCTGGCCAGAGTTATTTGTTCAGCAGTGTGAAAAAACCAAGGTTCTGGGAAATGAAGTAGCTCACATGCCTCCAGATCATGATACAGAGAAGGTCCATCTCGAGACATCATCGGAGCCGAGTCGAAAAGGGGTTATCCTGCTCATAGTTGACTGATCAAACAAAAAGGAAGTCAGTCGAGTATGTTAATTGTTCGAATGGGTTTTATTTGATCGCCCAAAATCAAAAGCGAAGAAATCCATTCGATTGATATGGTTTAATCAAGAAGCCTTCATCACGCGAGCCGAAGTTGCACTAGTCGATTATGAGTTCAATCAATTTTGTCAAAAAAAGACCAAATAGGTTGAGTGGAAGTCAAATCCTATATTTCCTTTTTTACAACCATTTATTTCCTTAAGTACATGCATGCAAATATGGTAGTGCAAATTTTTAGGCAAATTTTAATTTTCTTGTTTGGGCGACCTCTATATGACACCTTGTAATTATTATGATCAAAGATTATTTAGCACTTTAAGAAACCCAATTGTCAGACAAGATTGACTTTTAACCATATTTCTTCATTTGGTGGATTACTAGTGCAATCTAAGTTAAGAGTGTCAACCAATATTGGTGTATTTGTATTCTCTGCATTATCCCTCGCCCTATCTTCGTCCACATTGGTGCATGTGTATACATGAACATGGTGGTGAATATATATACATGGTGGTGGACCTCAACTTTATTCCTTTACCTTAGCCTAGCTCATGTTTTCCATTATTTTTTTCGTTTCATCTTTTGCCCGCCTGTCACCCATAACACCGTTCTGACTAGATTCGTCACCCATCACATTGTAATCATGTCACCTTGGTATTGGAGTGCATAATTATTCAATGGTCGGAAGATACCGCACTAGAGCATCTTTGGATGAAGCGCACGTCATTCGTTCAGAGTAGTAGATTGAGGACCTCCAGAATTAGCAAAATACTGTAGAATGTCTTTGTCCCACAATCGAGTAGACAATGACGATGGAGAGAACCCAAGCGAGAAGAGACTAGAAGTGGGTCGCCACCAACCTATCATCAACTGGAAAGAAAAGCCCTATCAATGACTATTTAGATTTGATAGTTTGAGGGAAATATTGACCATGAGGAGTTCCTCGACTGGATGCACACAGTTGAATGCATTTGGATTACGAGGAGGTGCCGGAAGATCAAATGGTAAAGTTGGTTGCATTGAGGTTGTGAAAGTATGCCAGCATATGGTGGGAGAACGTCAATCAACATTGTAACGCCCCGCTTTTCTGAGCACGTCACGGTAGTACAAAATCACATCAGTGCAGCGAAATTTATTAAATCATTGTAAGATCACATTGACGCGAGTGTCACAAACAGATCATGCATGTCATGACATCAGATAGGACATGTATAGAACAAGCCGCGCATATCATATTTCTAGACCCGACAATTTTCATACCACAGAGCATACAAATCCTGACACTTGACATATTCCTCGAAAAGGTTTTCCATACGCTTATGTTCGATGCGTCATCGATCCTAATCCCTTCGACATACACTCAACTAGCCTTGTTATGCTTCCAACCACACTTACACGCATTCTCAATATCAAGACACGATTAATCTCACTCATCACCATCCTTCATTTAACAACCCAAGTACGTATACAACACACAAGGCACAAACATATGTGATGCATCAAACACAAACATATGTAATGTGTGTCATGATATGTAATGCAACTTCAATCATGCTCTCCTCTTTCTCATTGTACGAACTCCTCAACGGTAGGTCAATGCGTCGGTGGATCAATCCGGATGCAATCGTCATCTCAATGACGGAAATAATATCTTTCAAAGTTGGACACCCCATCGTACTCCTCCGTCGCACGATCGCCCTCCCCACCGTGGTAGGCTTAGAATGGGCTCTCCCGGCCTTCATCAGGCATCATATGCATAACCTAAGCCACGGAGTCCACGCTCAATATCACCATACTTGGTTCACACCATCATGTATGCATCTCGTCCAAGTCACGAGGCTCACACTTATTTCGGCCCGTACTCGGTTCACACGTTGTGCACATGCCACTGGATGATGCAACTCGCATATATTTCGCATGTGTACGATTCACAAGGTTTAGACATGTCGATACAATTTCACACTTGACATCCGACACTCATCCGTACTTATCCAGACCAATTCACAAGTCATTTGACTCACATCCGTACAAGAGCAACTGCACATGCCAAAACTTATTACGCACATTTCCATACCAATATTCGTACATGTCTTCAGATTTGCACATATCTAAACACACATCCTTATATGTCCACGAAGCTCAACACATAACGACAAGTTCTCATACCGCACGACTCACTTTACACACAACAACAAACTAACATCGCACAAGATACCAACAGAACACATTTGACACCCATCAACAAGTCATCATTCATATGTGACAATAATATGGCCGATTCTAACTATAAGATGCCTCCGAACCGTCTCACTCGATATAAGATGCCTTCGTCGACTTCCTTCTTCTCATCCCTTTTTCTTTCTCCGATCCTTTTTCCCCGATGCTCCTCTTTTCTTCCTAGAATGGGTATATTTTTATTTTGGAGATTTGGGGAAATAGGGATGTCGTGACCTCTTCCCCTTCTACATAATAACATTACTTATTTATTAATTAATCTCGAAGCTTCTTCAACAAGCTTTGAACAGTGTTCATACATGTCACCCATCGAGATCGTACATGTCAACCCTGCGACTTGCTCCGCATGTTTTGACTATTCCTTTTTGGTCAACTCTAGCATATCACTTTTGACATCATACATGACAACTTCCTCTAAAATCTCAAGGCTTTTCTACTCGTCGGTGAAATTCCTTTCATGAGTCTGACCTCATTCCAATTACTTATCTCTCCTCCACCTATCGCTTGTGTCATAATTCTTTAACTCCTAATCTCGCTCTTACGCTACCATGAACTGTCGATTAGTATTTCTTTGGCCGTAAGCTTAGTCATTAACATACACCTACACACATTCTCGTCCAATATATTAAATGCTCTTTGAAGTCAAATACTGCTGTGAATGAGTCCGGGCATCCCCTTTCCCTCGCCTCGGTATTTAACATCAATAGCAGTTCACGTACATCATCCAACAATGCATCCACACAATCAACCACTGTAACACATGACACTCAATACTTGGCACACAAACAAGCGGCACACTACATGACATCCTCACGCATAGTACTCCTCATGCTTATACATCACATCTTCTACTCATACACGAGACCTAATTTTTGGATCGTTACAAACATTGACGGGGAGGCAAAGACTAAATTAGGGGCATAAACGAGGCGANCTTTAGGAGATACCACAACCTACACTTGATCCTACTTAACCGGAGATCCATCACTTGATCATTGTACATACCAACCAAAATATGGCTGCAACTCTTTCTCCGACATGGCCGATGGAACAAGATTAGCTTAAGGTGCTTAAGGTCGACTTGAACCAAGTATGAGGTGGCCGGGTGATGATGTTGGCAAAGTGCAACTTACATCTTGGGATAAGGTTGAAGCTTCTTGAGGAAGCCTCCTCCATCAAGCTTTGTTAACCTGATTTTGATGATGAACTTAAGCAATACGTTACTCGTAGTCAGCAGTAATATTTCATGAGTTACGTGCTTGTCTCTAGTGATGAGCTTGAGCAATGTGTTGCTGAATCACAGCTGGTAACTGTTATATGTTACGGTGAGTTGTTGCTGTGATATTACGAATATATATTGAAAATATGGAAACAAATTTTCAATACCCACGTTTTATTTTTGGGTTATCTCATATCATTCGTCTGAGTGTCCAAATTCATTTAAATGTGGTTTAATGATCTCATTATAAAGATTTAGGCAACTAAATATTATGAGATTATCTTTCCAAGTTTATTTTTAGAAATAAAATATGTTTCCGATATCCTACAGCAATGTTACGCTGGAACAGGATGAAATATCTAATCAAATATTGTTGATTGATCATAATTGACCAGATAAGATTATGATCAGATTATAAAGATTAGAAATAATTTATTTGATTAAGATAAGTGAGGAAAGTTACCATTGGTACTTACTCTCCATAGCACAGCGATCGGTCCAACAGACCGTTGCTGAGTCCTGGCTGCCAATTTTGGCAACAAATCTCGAAGATTGTCTGGACGTCTTCTGTGCTTCCTTCTCTATTAAAATCAGACTAAAGATGACAGATCCAAGTGCCTTTATGCTTCTGAGTGGTTCCAAAGCTTGAGTGATCTGAGTGAAGCTTTGAGGTCGACGGAGAACGGAAGGTGCTAAGTGTCTCCTGGTTCTTTCTCTTGCAAGCTGCGTGTGAGAGTGTCAAAAGGCTTGGAGAAGTCCCTTTGATCGTCGTGAGAGGGACTAGGTGTCCTCGGTGTGTTTAACAAGCGGCTGGCGAATCGTTTGAGGGAAGCTAAGTGAATACCTCTGCTGAATTCAGTAACCAGTTGCTAACCCATCGGCAAGAAGCCGTTCTTGTGGTGTCTTTTCGCAGGGAAGTCTCGAACCTACGGAGTTTGAGCAGTTAGACACGCATTTGCGGGTGCGCGCCAGAAGTCTCGTGCCTGCAGGGTAGAGCAGGAGTTGGGAACGCCGCCGGAGTGGAAAGAGGTCCTCCCGAGCACAGGGGTGCTGTGCAGAAGTCTCGAACTCCTGGGGACGGATAGTAGAGCAGGTTGCGTGGAAGCCACCGGAGTAGAAAATTCCACCCTAGGCACTGGGTGTGCAGTGCAGTGAGTCACGGCTGTGGTAACCGTGCACGTCCGAACTGAGTGTAGGACGTATACCCAATCTTAGTGGTCTTTGTGGTTATCTTTGTGGTTCTTCTCTTTGTTGTCTTTGTGGTAATCTGTGTGATCAACTTCGTGGTTGTCTCTTAAGCAATTACAGGCTCATCTCCAGGAGAGACAAGATCTGTGTGGAAATCCTCTGCTGAACAACAAAAGTGTTGAAGCAATCCTCTACTGTGAATCAGAAACGAGCTGCTCTCTGAGAAGTCTTTCTGTCACTGTAAGGATTATTATCTGAGGATTTATTCTCTGACATAACGTTGTCTGTGTGCTTTGATAGACAGGCTTATATCCGAGCAACAACATTCTGTGTGGAATCCATTGAGCTACCAACTGCTGAGGAAAAGTATCATTCTGCTGGAAACAAGAAGACGTCCACTGAGTGAGGAGCTGACTGTTGCCAGGAGTGATCATCAATTGTACATGATTCTAAATCTCACTTCGTGAGAACCAAACGCCTAGTGCAAGGGCTCTTTGCACCCATTATATTATATAGTGGAATCACCTTGTTGGTGGAAAATGGACGTAGGTCGATTAAGACCGAACCACTATAAACTACTGTGTCCATTACGATCGCGCAACACTTGTACGAAAACCTACTCGACAAAATCGTAACGGTGTCAGCGAAGCAGATCTCGTTCTGAGAAACGCTCTGCTGAGTTATAGTACGCTTCCGCTTACACTGAGAAAAGGGCGAAAAAGTTATAAACACTAATTCATCCCCCTCTTAGTGTTCCTGAACGATCCAACAAGCTTCTTTAGGAAGCTTCTTCCCCCAATTAGATATGAGAGCACACAATTCGTGCCACAGGGGGAGGAAGAAAGTTACAGAAGAGAAGAGACAAGAATGTTCAAAGAGAAACTTGACCGCGAACTCTTGGTGGTTCGAACAAGGGACTGAGCACTTTAAGGACATAAAGGAAGATCCTTGGAGTTAATAACAGAGAGACAGAGGAGGACGAATGGAAATGTGATGGAAGTGAGGTACGAACACACTACCCCCTTTCTCCCCTCTTTACTCGCGGTTTCATAGATTAAAGTGGCCATATGATTTTTTCACCTTAGGATTTGAATTGGATGTGATTTTCTATGATATAAGAACCTGTGGAAGGTGTTTTGATGGTGAAATGAATGTGAAATAGAAAGGACTAAGGGGCAGCCATTGTAGTTGCTGATAATTTGATCATTCATGATGGAAGTCATGATTGTGTATGGGCGGTTCTCTGAGGTCTGTGGGACTGCTTTGGTAAACCAGATGGGTGGAGTAGCGAGATGAATCCCACGTGTGTAAAATGAGCACCACAAAGAGATGAGTTCATGGATGTATTGTGGATCTGAAAGAGGGAGAGGCTGAAAAATGAAAGAGCTCGGATGTGAAATTGAATAATGTCATCGTGGCTAAAAATAAGTGATTCAAAACGACATTCATTTTGTGAGAATGTATATGGATGAGGAGTTCTGAGATGTGTGATGCTGACCCACGAGTTGAGGGACGGTCAATGAAAATTAATGTGGTATCTACTCTTGTATGTGGAGGGACGATGGAAAGACGACGAGAATCATACGTTTGTCGATATATATCATCCTCAATAATGTGGCTGAGGGAATCCATTTGATTTTCGCCTGTTGTGACCGATGTGGCTGGCCTGAGTGCTTGGGAAGGGTTGGTCGAGAACTGATGTGAACGATCCTTATATCCAAAAGGGCGATGAAAATGAACAAAAAATGCATCGATGGGCAATTATTGTCGCCCTTGCGCTAAAGAAGCGAGGGAGTTGGTCGAGCCACAAAGAAGTTAAATTGTTTTGTGATAGAATTGAGCATTGTAAGGCTGGCATGTTGCCATTGAAATAGATATGATATGGACCTAAAAAGGATGTTACAGTAAATCCTTCTAAATATTTGGAAAATGGCTAATGAAATTCGGGCTAGTCTCCCTCACATACTTGAAGTGAATTTGTCCCTTATAGATATGAGGCGTGATTGTCTATCGTAGACTTAAGGTGTGATTGTCCCTCATTAACTTGAGGTTGGTATGTCCGTCGTAGACTCGAGAAGGATATGTATTCATACTTAGCGTTATGCTGACAATTTCCTCCTAGACTTTCTTGATTGCCCATGCATTTAAGTGAAGACTAGAAAAGCTGCACTTGACATTCGCATTCCGGTGAAGACTAAGAAAGTTAAAAGTGTAACTATTTCTGTTACCTATATATATAATTCGTTCTAAGTTGTTTCGATGTTTTAAAAATGAATAAATTCGAGGATGTTATAGTAAGTCCCTAATATATACAATAATCATCATCGAACTTTACCAATTCACATTACCATGGCAAAACTTTGTTTATCAGGAATTTTTGTTAAATGACAAAATTATATACAGTCAAAGTAAAAGAATATGGTCGAGCTTTTCTTTATATATTTATTGCAAACGGATTATGACAAAAATTGAAAACCTTGGCGTAATGTAACTGATAATTTGAATTTTTTGGTCAATAAAAGATATTTAAAATCAAATAACTTTCATCGGCAACAAAGTCTGAAACAATGAATTAATCCTATAGTTATAAAAAGCTTTTGTGAATCATTAATTGTTATCTAATTATAAAATTATTAAAAAATATGAAAATTTTTAACGACACATTAAATGAACTAAAAAGAAACTCATTGGGTTCACAATCCTAGAAAGGGTTCAATCCACTGTTATAAAAAATTTAGGCTTAATTATCAAATATGTCCCCAACTTTACTGGTTTTTTCTAATCTATCCCGAAGTTTAAACTGTATCTCTAGGTGTCCTGGACTTTTGTCTAGTTTCAATTTTATCCTTTTTACTTCGGTCCCTAAGTTAGCTTTTCTCAGACAATTAAGAAAACTTAATTCTTCTTAAGCGGCTCTGATACCAGTAAAACTATACCAAAAAACGAACTTAAGAAGGTTTAGTTAATTGTCTCTGTCGTCGGCGTTCAGCCAACCTCGAGTACTCGTTTGAGTATCTCGAACTTGCCGCAAATCCAAGATTGGATTTACCTTCAAGGAAGAATTCCTCGAATTCACTCTGCAATAGAGTCAGTTCTTCTAATTTCTTAGAATAACTCTCTATCTGCTTTGATATTTGTGATATCTGTGCCGATAGATTCTCAAGACGATCTACTATGGTATTAAGAAGACCAGTAGTAGAATCCTTGCCAACCCCGTGATCTAAATGTAGAAGATCTGGGTTAGGACAATCAGTCATAAGAATGACTCGTGCACTTGCACCACCTTAATTAAGTTGCCTTAATCAAGATCTTTCTTTCGAAAAGCATAAACAACTTTAAAAAATAAAGATGCTTATCATACCTTAATCGAATTGCTTAGAGGGTCCACCAAGCTTCCGCACCAAGTAAACTCAGGAAACAAACTTCAAGAGTCTTCTTCTCAAGAGCTTAGAGAAGGTGTTGGAGAGGCTCTTCTGTGCTATCTCAATGCCCATACCATGAGGGACTTATATAGGCACTCCTCATCCAAGGTTTCAGCCCGATGGCTTATCCTTACAAGGTTTAGTGAAAATGACTTATCCTTCAAGGCGTCGATCCGCAGATCTATCCTTTCGTTAGACTTAATCTGTTTTGATTAATTCTAACCTTCTTGGTTTCTTAAGGTATTTCGAAGAACAATCAGAGAAAACTTCATCCTGGAGTTGAGATCGAAGCCTTTTGTTTTAGATTTTCTTCTGGAGGACAATCAAAGAATTCTTGCTCAAGGTTTTGAGAGAGAAAATTCTCTATTAGATTGCCTCCCCAAATGAGGTAGAGGGCTTGTGAATATATACACAAAGGAGCTGGTGCCTATGCACTTTTTGCCAGCTCAAAAGTAAAAGGAATCTAAACTGTTACAAAAGTTAGTGGGGTCCTAGTGACCGACAAAAATGTCATAGTCTAACTTTATACAGTTGTTTTGTCCCGTCTGCATCGGTGCGTTGTCTTGGGAGATTCCTTCATTGTTGTTGTTGGCGCTTGAAGAATTGCCAACACTTTCTTTTTCTGAGAGTCCCGGCGGGTCTTGAACTGCTTCAAGAATTTGTTGCGAGATTTGTTAGGCGCTCTCATCATATTCGATTTACTGATTTAGGGTCTTGTCTGTGAAATCAGCAATCTTGCTCCAAACCTCGAAGGTGTCGGCTCGGAGATGCAACTCAGAGTTCTCTCGCCTCCAGAAACTATCCAGAAGGTTGAGCATCCTCTGCCATCCTCGGTCTCCTGCTTGTTCGTCTATGAGACTTAGATCTGACCGAAGAGTATTCGTCCTTACGGGCTAACACATGCTCCAGCACATCTTTCAGAAACTCAACCTTTATGGCCTTTCGGACTGTTTTGTCCTTGTAGTATTTTCGCCATAAACCTCTCTGATCGAGGTCCTGTCGTTGAGGTTCCACTAGACGTCTACTCTCACAAGGGTGAATATTCCATACTTGCAGGTTTTGAAGTATCACCTTCCCAAACTGCGGATGGTCTTCTTCCTCCCTTATCGTGCTAGTAATCAATGCCGTGGCATATTTTGGTCCATAGCCTAGGCATCCGAGTACGTACCTTACCAACATAGGCAGTGGTTCCATACACTCTGGTTCAGATCTATCGATCTCCAGGATGTCTACAAACCCAGCATGTACGTAAGGTGCTGCTACTCCCACCATGTCTGAATGAATTCTCAGAGATGGCCACTTCCCCGATATCCAGTGTAGATACGGTTGAAGTACAGTGTTTTCCTCAAGCGAGGATTCGCTCATGTCTACTATTACCTTTGGGACTTCATAATCTTTGACATCCCCTGGTATTATTGACATCGTTGTGGAGAAAATCTGCTGCCTTTCCTTTTCGACTTTAGACATCTCCTCTTCACCTGAAGCCATAATCGATAGCTTGTACTCCAGGTCTTTGATATACTCAACTGTCTTCTTTGCGAAGTACTCAACTTGGCGTTTGTCATCATGTTTGATGCCACCCAAGAGTCCTCCGCAGACTACAGACGCATCCCAACTTAGGGATTCATCCTCGAATGAGTCTTGATCAAAAAACCAGGATCCTCCCAGATCCTCTTGGATTTCTCCAACATGGCCTTTGCCAACGTGACTCCTGTCACTGTGAACGTTTTCACCAGACTCTTTAACCGAGTCTTCTACAGGAATTGCTTCCTCAAGGTTCTCCTTCTTCTCTAGAGTACCTTCCAATGATGCGTAAGCACTTCCAAAATCGAAGTATTGCTCACACTCCATCGCAGCCGCTTCCTCAGGCTCTGCCCTTGGTTCAGGGTTTACCTCTTGGACTGGCTCGCCAATTAAGGCCTTAAACTTAGCCTCTTCTTCAGCATACTGTGTCTCCACTCTCTCTTTCTGTTCCTCCTTGCTTTGCAATAAAGCCTTATACGATTTCACAGCTTGATTAATGGAAATCTTCTGCTCTTTGGCCAAGTGGTTTCGGCAGTAATTGAACTGCTCCACGGTCAAAGGAGACCACCAAGGTTCTTCAACCTTACCGTCCTTCTTAGGACCTTCCTTTCCAGAAACATCCCCTTCGGGACCAGAAGACCTAAGCCTCTTGGCTTTTCTCTTCTTCCTGGCTTTCTCTTGTGACTCAGCTTTTGCCTTGTCTTTCAGATCTGCCATTTTCACATCTCTCTTGGAGCTTCCCTCTTTAGGATCTGTCATCTTCTCTTGAAGATCTTTCTCCATGTCTCTTTTAGAGTTGGTGTTACCCTCCTCCTTCAGATCCATCTTCCCTTCCTGGGAATTTCTCGCTTTCCCCTTAGAATTGGCTCTTGTCTTTTCTTTGGGTTCAGCCATCCCTTTCTGGGAAACAATTTTCACTTTTTCCCTCAGATCTAGCCTCAGCTTCTTTGGGATTAGCCATCTCCTTCTGGAGATCTGGTTTCGCCTTACTCTTGGAGTTAGCTTTTGCTTTTTCCTTAAGTTCAGCCTTCCCCTTCTGGGAATCCGCAGTTTTCAGCTTCTTGGGACATTCGTATGAACGATGTCCTAGTTGCTTACACTGCCAGCAGAGAACTGCTGCCTTCGTTCCTGAAATGGAACCAGCATCACTATGCTCACTATCTCCCTTGTTAGGACATACCTTTCTGGAGTGTCCTTCCTTNCAGCAGAGAACTGCTGCCTTCGTTCCTGAAATGGAACCAGCATCACTATGCTCACTATCTCCCTTGTTAGGACATACCTTTCTGGAGTGTCCTTCCTTCTTGCATCCCCAGCATATCTTTCTCTTTGCAGCAGGATCCATCTGTAGAGTTTTTAGAAAGAAAGGTGTTTGCAAGTTCTCTAGAGAGAGAGTCAGCTATTATGTTGTGGTCGGACCGAATGTATTCGACCTCATATTTATAATAGCTTAACCATTCCTGCAACCTTAAGAGTCTAGTTTGTCTAGCTTCCTTAAGGTTCAGACTCATAAACCTTTTAACATAGGTCGAGTCAGAGCGCACTAAAAATTCTTTCAGTGCCAAAAAGATAAAGAAAGCCTTTATTCCGTATTTTAAGGCTAACACTTCTTTTTCATGTATCGGGTACCGTAACTCGCACCCCTTGAAGCTTCCCGACCAGTATTTGCATACCGGTTCTGGTTTTCATCCCTTAATTTTAAGGACTGCTCCCCAAAATTCTTCAGAAGCATCAACTTCCAAGACTAACTCATCCTTGTCAGATGGTAAAGCGAGTTGTGGCACATTTTTCACCTTCGCTTTAATCCTTCTAATAGATTGAATATCTTCATCTTCCCATATCCATGGATTAGTAGAAGAGGTTTTTTTCGAAATCCTACTTAGATCTCGGGAAAGATCTTTCACAAACTTTCTTGCATAGTTAGCACATCCACAAAACCTTTGGACCTGCTTTCTATCCTCAAGTCTGTCAGGAAAATTAATTATTTTCTCGGCAATGTGACTTTGCAGTTTAATTTTACCCTGCTCTATCTCCATGCCTAAGAAATTAACTGATTCCCTAAACCATTCTATCTTCTTTTCAGATAGAATCATTCCTTCCTGTCGGAAGACATCGGTCACCTTATCTAGGTGCCTCATGTGGTCGTCCTCAGTCTGACTGTAGACTAACACATCGTCAATATAGACCGCACAAAATTTTCGGACTTGCCTGAAAGCATTGTCCATTTTGCGCTGAAATACGCCTGGAGCATTTTTCAGACCGAACGGCATAACCAGCCATTCAAACATCCCTTGCGGAGCATTGAAGGCAGTTAGAGGAACCCATTCTTCCTCCATTTTGACTTGCCAGTATCCACTCTTCAAGTCAAACTTAGAGAAGAACTTTGGTTGGCTCAGACTTACCCTATCAATTAAGTCTCCCGCAGTGGGAATCTTATAGCCGTCGTCCTTTGTAGCTTTGTTAAGCTGACGATAATCTATAACCATTCGTGCTTTTCCTTGCACCTGCTCGGCATGATTAATAACCATAAAGGCAGGACTAGAATGTGGACTATAACTGTCCCTAATCAAGCCCTTTCCAAGCAACTCAGGAATTTGTTTCTCAAACTCCTCAACCATTTCAGCCGTATATGTAATGTTTCTGGCTCGTATAATGGTTCCGGGATCCTTCAACTCTAATCTAGCTTTTAGGCTATTTCGAGTCCACAATTTTAATGGATCTTCACTAAAATTGTCTGCAAGTTTTATCAGGAACTTATCCCATTTTGTTCCAGCTAACTTTACTGCCATACACACTTCTTGTTTAGGAAACAAGTCGTCATACCAGTTAGAACTCCTGGTATTCGTTGGGGAAAACAGGGTTTGTTCCCATGAATCGTTCTCATCCCACCGTATATCACCACGTTGAGCTCGCACTCTGAAAGCTCTTTCACATGGAGTATCGCCACAGTATTCTGTCCGTTTTACCGGATAAAAGCCAAATTTTAACCGCAGTCTAGGCTCTTGTAGAATACTTATCTTTATACCACCTATGGACACATGATGGACATCCTGCACAAAAGGTAGGTTTTCCTTTTGTCCTTTCAGAAAGGCATTACCAATTATGATGTCTGCCTCTAATAAAGGATGGGCCAGGATCTCTTTTATGATGAACTGTTGTCCACCAATAAAGACAGGCACATTATTGGCCTGATGGCTGACTATGGTCGCCATTCCATCTACGTTTACCATGTGGATGGGTTTCTGCAGTGGTTTCCACCACTCATCTGGTAGAGCATTGAGTCTAGCACAAGTTACGCTACACCCAGTGTCTATCAAGGTATCCAGAGAATATTCATAGTATCCAGGAAACTTGAAGGTTAGAGCAACATATGTACTCAAGTCCTCCTTCCTAATACTAAAACCAATATTCTTAGGTACTTCTTGGGATGGTTCTATCATCCTCCAGATCTCGTCTATTGGTATAGACCTTTGCTCGGCTATCTGTTCAATAACCTTACAAACTTCAGGAATCTTGGATAAAGAGTATTCCATACTGGTAACCCTTAGCATTCGTATAGATTCCTCTCTCGTTTGATCTACCGGGTCCTCATAGACTGGTAGTGACACCTGTCTATATCCCACGATTCTACCCGTATGTTGAGACGGGGTTCTCGAATCTGTAGACCTTCGAGACGTTTCTTCTATTAGTGGTGGAGCAGATGCTTCTGCTGGTCGGGACACTATTATGTCCTCTCCCACATCACTAGCTCTAGAAGAAACCTCAGAGAACGAATGATTCCTAGGTTCTCTCAGGAGTGGCATCCTCATAGGCAGATGCCTATCAGCTCTAAAACTTTCTCTAGACGGTTCACCCAACATTAAAGTAATTTCATTACCTCTCTGTCGGATATTAGCCGCACTAATTGGTCTAGAGCTACTACCAGGCTCAGTCATAACCCAATTTCTTGGCCAGGTTAACTCTAATGGGTTTACCTCACGCCTGTGAAATTGTTGGTAGTTATTATGACCCTCCTCGAACAACTCAGTAAGTCTTGAGATGTTCCTCACACCAGGACTAGTGGTATTTACCAATCGGTAAATCACTCTAGTGTGATACGCCAAAAACTTGGCTTGGGAATTCATTCTATCCATATTCATTGATTTAATTCTTAAGGTCAATGAATTTCCCAAACAGCGATCGTTCAGGGCCATCATGAAATTTGGATGGACTTGGAACCATACAGGGCCGTGTGCCAGATTGGCCTGTATACCTGATATCAGCTGATCTCTAAATTCTCACCAACGTTTATCGATCACTGCTGCTACCACAGGACTATCCGCTGGTAAGTGAAATAGCGGAATTAATCCTACTTGGATCAACCCAATGTGTATATAATTATATACACCTCTCGCACGTTGCATGGTTTCCCTAATGCGTTGTACGTTGAGTAATGGGATATCCAAAGTCTCAAGTTCCGTGTTTGTAACTTGAGCTGTTGCTTCTGTTTGTGAGATGTCTATTATCGGTCTAAAATTAAATCTTGATACGTTATAGACTTCTCTCACGTTAACATTAGGCAACCTCCATTCCAGTACCGACTGGGATGGATCTTCGTACTGGTGGGATTCCTCCAGTACCTGATTTGATGCTTCCCGGGGAACCATCTCATCACCATCTTCGTTTTGCACTGCTCTCATCATGAACAGATGCATTTGCCAAAGATCAGAATCTTCGTCCGAGTCTGTATCATATTCTGACACTACCTCGTAGATCGATTCTACTTCCGAATCTAAGTCAGAAACCTCTTGCTCATCGATTGGTTCATAAGCATGGATTTCTTCTTCATGATTCCTGTCGTCTAAGAATACCATGCAGAGTCTTTCTCTCCTCTGGTTTTTCTTTGGACAACTATCCGCCTTGTGATCTTTCGAACCACAAAACCAACAGCAATTGCAGCTACTCAACGGTTTTCCCTTTGGACACTTAGGTTCTCTGCCATGCTTACGCTTAAAGGCATCGATCCTTTCTTTGTCTTTCAGGTTGTCCCGTCTCCTTACAAACCTTCTGAGCTTGTAAGCAGAACTTCCTTTTTGCTTACGCTGGAAGTCCTTCTTGGGCCAAACTTTCTTTTTGTTGTACCCAACAAACTTTCTCTTTCGGGGAAAGTTTTTTGTTCTCAAAGAGTTACCTGAAGTACTGCGAGTATCGCATCCATACCTTCCAGGTACATACTCAATCTGAGAACAACAGCTCTTGTTTAGGTATGGCAACTTCTTGGCTGCCTCCTTAACTTGGAGCTCAGTACACGCCTTCCTCATCGCGTACTTTACCGCCTGAATTTTTCCTCCGAGTCCCGAGACTATCTTTTCCTCGCTCGGAAGTAATTCGTAGGCCTTTTGCGCAACTTCCGGCCAAGGTTCGGGAAGTTTTGCTAAAAGGGTTCCCAATATGAACTGTTGAGATACTACGTCCAGATTGTAATAATACTTCTGGAATTCACACACGTAGCTATCAAACCAGCACATATCGCAGATCTGTAGTTTAACCAGAGCGGTCAATGACTGCTCTTTTTCCACAGTCTCAGTAGATAACGAGAAACCACAGAACTCTCGTTTTAGTGCATCAGCTATAATTGCTAACACACCATCAACCGTCAGCGCTTGATCTATCTTTTCTTTGATGTCTGTATGAGCCACCAAAGATTTCCAATATTTTTGCGCCGTTCCCATGAGGGCTGCTACACATAATTCATAGACAGATCCAGGGGATAATATCCCTGCGGACGCAGTCATTCGAATTAGTGATAACCACTCATCTATCTTTTCAGATACATGCTTTTCACAATCAATATCTAGAAAAGCACCAGGGGTAATTATAGGCTTCAAAACATTATCCCTAGGAACAAACTCTTGTTTAGTTCTGTGCGGATAATCGGGCCGGTAAATTTCTCTCTTCGCAGTCACCAGTTCATTAAACGTTCTATTGTCTAAATGAACCGGAGCATCTTCTGCCAGACCTAAGGCTTTTCTCAAGTCTTTTGCCAACTCTCCACTTTGAAAGTTCATATTTGCATCTCGCTTCTGTGCATCTAAAATGTAAGGAGCTACCGACTCCTTGAACATTTCTTCCACACTTCTGCCTTGATTCTGTTTGGAATTTCTTCCTCCCAGATTCAATCTTTCGACTGGTTTTCCCGTAGTACTTTCCAGTCCAGAAGTCGCCTCTGTTTCAGGCCTTTTTAAACCTCTTTCTTTTTCCAGAGCATCTAGCATGTTGTTTACAAATGAGCCTACTTCCCTGGCCATTTGGTTTCGGCTTTCTAGACTTTCTGTACTCCCCTTAATGGTTAGCTGAGTTAAAACATCATTTATACTCCTGCTAATTCCAAGAGGAGACAATCTAGACTCTGGAACGAACTCCACCCGTGATGGAGTCCCAAAAGGATTTCCTGAGGATTTTCCTTCTCCAGCCATTCAGAAAATCTTGCTTTGGGACCCTTTTGGATATTTTTGAAATTGGGTCAAAGTCTAGGTCACAGAGAGATATTTTCTAAACTTTAGGTTAGATTGGAAAAATTTTGTAACTTTGGGATATTTTTGATAAAGAGGCCAAAAATTTATGATTCTCTAATCGACACGACTCAAAAGCTAAACGATTTGAATTATGAAGTGATTTGTGTGTTCTTAAATTAGATTTCAAGTCTACAACTTATTTCCTACTCGTTTCCATTCATATAATTGTATGGTTCAAAAATTTAACTATTTGTTATATTAAATTATGTTTATTTTGTATTTTTCAAAAATATGCTATAAAAGTGTAAGAATTTATTAAATAAATTGAATGTTGGAGGAAAAATGAAAGCTAAGTGAGTAAAAATGAATAATAATAATAATAATAATAATAATTTAAGAATAAAAACGAAAGTACTTTGTGTCCAAAGCTGAAGAATCGAGCCTCAAAAGTCGAAGTGTAGAAATCATATATAATAGGAAATTATTATGAATGCAACAATTCACGAGTCATGAATAAAAACTAAGTTTAATATTTTTATAACCCAAAAGAATTTAAGAGAGAGAGTAAGGAGAAGAATTGGCGTCTAAAATGGGAGGGGAGCTCCTTTATATATGAGTTGGGATACTCGGGTTGACTTTTCCATCAGAAGTGGGACAAGTGAACATGGGCCAAGTGGGTCATGGGCTTAAGGCTCCTTTTGAAAAATAGAGTGTAGAAATTAAAATTTGGCTTCATATTAAGCCTAGTGGGTATAATCCAATTTGTATGGTCTGTAAATGAGCTATAAACTCAACTTATAAAAAACGGCCTTAAATTTGATGGGCTATAAACTCGACTTCATAAAGAGACATATATTTGATCATAAATAAGGGTCCATAAGCCCAACCCAAACTATAACTTTTGGGACCAAACTAAACCCCATGTTTAAGCTCGGCCCTCGGTTCGGTCCACTGGGAGCTGAATAATATGATATAATCAACTTCCTAATAGAAATTGCCCTGGAACCCTATAGTTAGAGGCCTCCTCAAACATACACACTAACACTTTTGGATAAGCTCTCACGGATTTTCGCCGCCTTCCACTCGTTGAAGCATTGTTGACGCCCATGGCCCCGGTGTTCTTCTGCAACGCGAATCAAGATTCTGCCGAATCACGCCTAAAGGCTCCGATGACTTCATCAAGCCATCAAAGTGAGACCGGATCACGCCCATAGGCCCCGACGACTTCGCCAAGCTACCGAAGTACTACCGAATTACACCCATAAGTCCCGACAACTTCGTTAATAGTTCATCCCGAGGTTCTGTTGATATTCCGTCAGAGGTTGGGATCATCCTATCAACCATTATTCTTCGAATGTGCATCGTCCGTGATTAGAGACAGAACCGCTACAATTTTCATACGACAATTTGTACGATGATATTTTGTCCGCGATATTATAGTTTTCCAATAAAGTCCAACAATATCAAGTTGAATATGATTATCAAAATAACAATATAAATGTTTTGATGGAATGGTTCCATAAGTTATTAACCGGTCACGACATTGAACTCAGGTGTATGTTAACATATATCAGATGACCACTCATCTATTTTAGACTTTGATTTTTTTTTCAATTTTTTTTCAATTATTTTCTAATTTAAACCCTTTATCTATCCTTTTTTCTAAATGAGAAAGTTTGTTTGTAGTAATTTCATAATTTTATTTTGAACCTTCCAATTCACCGTTAAAACAATGTCATTTCCGACCTGAAACTCGATTGGATAACATTTGTTTAATCCCCGAAAGTTACAACATGTTTGTCAATGGATTGACAAATGAAGGATACCTTAGCAAAGACCAAGGGAGACATTGGCGTTCGCTTGTTTATTATTATTTTTTCTTAGATGCACACAGCTACTAGCTGTAGACTTAAAACTGAAACTGCAAAGATATGAGTAATATGCTTCTTCTCACTTGCTTGACTCCACTGGAGCACTTCTTTTAATGATTTTTGCATCCGACACAATTTTGTTACTTCAAATAACTGCAAGAAGTCATGCTTGACAATTGACATTTTTGCATCCCTGGTAATTGGTTTTTGTGGACTCAAGGTAGAACTTAAAGAAAAAGAGCACAAGTTGATGTTCATCCCTAATTTCTACTTGAATCCTAAACATATCAAAAAAGCACAATTACTTAAACAAAAAACAGATGTTCAAAATAAATGAAAGGGTTCAATCTAAGATAAAAGATTTTATATGTCTCACCTGAATTTCCTTCTCGAAAGCGATTGAGCATGGCGAAAAGGTCAAAAGTAATCTAGAATTCCCTCTGCCAAAATCTCAGGGTGATTTATTATTGTCTCAAGAAGTGGTGAACGAAACTACTCAAGAGAAGGTGGGATAGTGGCCGATTCTTTTTTTTTTTTTTTAAAGATTGAATATGATATTATTATGTTGATATTTGAACCTTTTAAGATAACTTTTCTATTGATTTTATTATCGTTTAGTGTTAAGTAAAACCGCAACTCACAAATGTTTCAAAACAAGACGTGCAAAACATTTATTTTAATGTTTTATTTCATCTTTATGATTCATTGAATAAGATAAAGCCATTAAACGAAATAATTTTTCTTGCATTTAAATGAAAATAAATATTTCACTTGCTATCAAATAAAAGTATAAAAAAATTAAAATTTAAAAAAAATTTAAAAATTTAAAATAATTGAAGATCAAAATAAACCTATAACAAAAATAAAAAACGATTCAACTTCAACTTTACTTTTTTTTTTCCACTATTATCTCAATAAATAAACATGAAATAATTCTGTGAATATAGTTTTTTTTTCATGTCTATAGTTAAACAATATTTTGAAAGTGAAAATTAGCCAACAATTAAATAATATTGTGACAAGATACAAGAATGGATAATTTACCTCCTACCTACTATGAGAACGTATAGATACAAACTGTATTTCCTCATAAAAAATTCGTCAAAATAACTCATATTTGTTGTAATGAAGCACTTAATTGGCAATCACATCAAAATCGTTTAATTTTCAAGAAAATCTGAAGGAATTAATCCTGATGTTAAAAAGCTTTTTGTGAATGAATAAGCTTCTTCGTCATTTTTGTAATAATATTTTCTTCTTTGTTGTCTAATTATGAAGTTGTTGATAATTAACAAATTTTCTGGCTACAAATTGAATTGAAAAGAAGACTGGCGTGGTAACCCTAACGAAACGTTAACAGAAAGGAGAAAAAAGAGAATATTGGATAATATCTTGCGGTGGTTTCACGAATGTCCGCCTTTATGTTTTGATCCTCGTCTCGATCCTTTTCCAACACAGAAACCACAATTTGCTGATTCCCAAGTCATGGGCGGCCTGTTGAGTAGGGAAGCAAAAGGGAAATCAAATGAGAAAAAGAGAAAGCAAAGTTTTTTTTTCTTTCTTAATTTGTTTCTTTTCATTTTGTTTTAATTCCCTACCGAATGGAGCTCAACGAGGACATCAGTGTCCACTCGGAAAAAGGAATCATCCCATTCACTCAGGCGGCCAGGGACCTCGTACGCGTCAGGATCACCGTGCTGGATGCAGAACTCGACCACCTTCCTCAGGGTTGCGGCCTTAATGGAGGGGAGAGGGACTATGGCATTGGTCCGACCCTCCTTCATCAAGGTTCTTAGCATGGTTGACATGTCAGCTACATCCTCCCCCATCTCGAAGGTCTCTCCATCCGAACTCTTCAGAACGATCACGTTCCGCTTTGAGACTCTTTGTCCTTCTGGGAATTCCTTGAGGAGTATAGGAAGCAGCTGGCTCATGTCGGGCAGCTTGCTTATTTCCAGGATCATTCTTCTCTTGGAGAGCAAAAACGAAGAAAAAGAAGGGAAGGAGGAGGAAAGATCCATTGGAGAGGGACGGGTACAAAATTTTTTACGCATGAGGGGAGTTTTGAAAGAGTATATATATCACAAAGTAGGCCTACCATTTTCTTTTTCTTTTAAGAAGTAAAAATAAAATCCTCAGAGTATCTCCACAGAATGTTTTCCCAGTTTTATGGTGATCGGATTTTGTAATTAGGTGGTTGAGATTTGAGAATATTCCTTGATATTTTTTTTTTTCGGTTTTTGATAAAAGAGTGGGTGGGTGGATGGGACGGATACTCTGATTCTTTTCGGGTTTCCTACTGATTTTCAAAGCCAGAAGCAGAATACTGTAACCCATGTGTTTATAATCAGGGTTTAATAGAGAATTCTAATTAATTCATTTTTATACCTCAAATAATGTTTTTAGATTAGGTTTTAATTTTTAATTTTTATTTAATTTTAAAAGCCAAATATTCATTTTTGTGTGGGAATATATATACTCTTAATTCAATCCCACTGAAATAAACTAGAAAAAGAGTATCGGATTGATTTTGGAAATTTTGGGTCTTGGGATAACCGGATGGTGCCGTCCGCTGCTATGGTTTATTATATTAGTAATGATTTTAATCCCTTATTGTAATATATTTGATTAATTAATCGTTTCTTGTGAAAAGTGGTTGTGTTTTGCTGTGACTTGTACATTCGGCTGCCTTTAGAAGTAAATCCACAATATTGACGGACCATTTGGCGAGACAACATGTGTTGTACCTTCTTCTATTGAAACAAAAGTTAAATATTATGGTTAAGCAGATTATTATTTTTATATATATTATTTTCTTTGTTTGTTCTATAATTTTAGAAATGGAAGGTTCCCCAATTTTATGATGAAAAGGGTTGCCACCTTGATCTCCTTCTCTAATCACCTTCAATTATCAACATTGTTACAAAAGGCTCCCATACTTAACACTAGATTTAAAAAAAAAAAAAACTCCAGTACGCCAATTAAACCCGCAGCATCTTATATTACTTCCATTCACCTCTAATATTACTTACACCATCGTACCTTTGCCCATGTATCTTATGAATATCAAAGTTATGTAAACATAATGCGCGAAAAAAATAGAATTTGAACATGAATTATACCAAAAATTGTTCTCCTATAAATCCATTACCATCAACAAATCTCAAGACCAAAACCATTTGTTCTTGTTTGATTCATTGTGTACTTCATCACCAATCACACAAGATTCAGCTTCACATATTTTATTTTTTTATTTCCATTTTAACCAAAATAGAAAAATTTTAAAAAATTTCTTTATAAATTTGGGAAGATGTATAAGTAGAGGAGCTTTCTCTAAAACAACACTAAAAATATGTTTATTATAAAGAGACAATTATTTAACAAGTTCAAGAAAATTTCCTCTATTTAAAGAACAAACAGTTTCAGATTTTGCTCTTTAAATAATTTCACAATATGTTGAGAAACATTAATATGCTTTTACAGCAATCTTATGAAAATAATTGACATGTTTTCTCGCGTAAAATTGCAGAATTCTTATCATTATTTATTTTGATACTCTATTTTTCCTGTAGGTTTTGCAAATAGAAAAAAAGGTTAACAAAAACATGAATCACAAGAATGCGAGTACTCTAACCAAAAACGAAATAATACATACCAAAATTCATGAAGTTGACAAGCATGCTTATCTTTGATCAGTAAATAACTCATACCGGACTAATCTAGTTAGGCCCTTGCTTTATTGTACCCTCATTGAGCCTCATCTTGTTTATATATTGAGTAGTCTCAGATGAATTGACGCTTTCTTGGATCGCGATATGAAAAATCGGCATCTTTACTGATCGCTTACGAAAGATAGTGTTTAAAATTTTTTTGGACGATTTGTATCTAAGCCTTCTTCGTGATCGGATTAATTTTGACAACTAGGCTAGCCTTCATCTTCATCAGCAGATCTCTTTGTAAAAAAATTGATCAATTGGTTCTCTCCCATTATTATTTTTTCTATAAACAAATATACAAGATAAAAACAAAAACTACTAACAAAATAAATTTAGAAAAGAAAACCATTCATACCTGGATTTGGGTGGCTCCGAAGCGATTATAATCTAACAAACAATTCCCAAATCCTTATGCCTAGACGAATAGAATCGAAAGCTTCAACAAGGTTTTTTTTTTTAAGACACAATTGAAGAAAAAGATCATTAGAAATATTTTATTTGAAAAGAGAAAGATATTTTAGAAAAGGAAGCGAGAGGTCTTTTATGTTTATTAGGAAAGATTTTTTGTAAAAGAGTTTTAAAAAGTTTTTTTAATTTTATTGTTACTCCGTAGCTAAGAATTAGGGGGCCGGATATTTCAAACATATATATATATATATATATATGGCCATGGCCCCGTTAGGTCCCCCATGACATCGCCTCTCGCTCACAGTCATTATATAGGTTAGTGAGAGACCATATTCATTTATTTTTAAACATGTTTTAAGTTTATGCACGTGAGTATTTAAACATTTGCTTACCATGATCACGAGTTATCCATTTTCTTATATATTACATGCATACATATCCATTTTTTTTTTTTAGAATTAGTTTGGATTTCATGAAACTATAAATATTATCTCAATTTTTATGTTTTGAGATATATATTGCATTAGTTCATTCGACTTCTTGGAAGCATTAAAGCAAAGAATTAATGCTTTTATTTCACTATAGCATTAAGGTAAACAGATTATTCTATTTTGCTTTATATTTTTATAATTAATTGTTTGTTTATAATACATATTATGATTCGAGACAATGAGTCTACTAATCTTTTATCTTTTATTTGGACTTGGTAATAAAATTTTAATTTATTATTGATATGAGTTGTACAATAAATGTTATACGCATAGGGTTAATGTAAGTCATGATGGAATATTTCGTCCCAATTTGGTTAGCGCTTGGCCCTTTCCCGCTCGACGAATCCGCCACTTTTGTTAAAAGGAGAGGGAGACTTCGGCCACATGTTAGCTTGTCATGTCTTGCAAGTAATAGAATCATATCTAAGACCTCATCAGATCATGGTGCAAATAATTATTACTTTGATTTTGCATACGTTGTGTTGCAAAAATATATGATAAATTCGATTACACCATTCTCATAACAAAAATAGTAATTATAAAAGATATCCTTTGATAACATGAAAGGGTCATTGTTTACATGGTAAAACGACATTTCTGGCCTCGGAGGTTTGGAGCATTGATGACGAGCTTTTGCGCCGAAGGAGGTCGTCATCCCAGCGACGAATGGAGTGTCGGAGATGTATGCTGCTCCGAAAGGGGTCGTCGAAACCCCTAGGCTCGAAGTTATGATGGGTGTTCCTCGCGGTTGCAGAAGATGATGAAGACTGTTTCAATGGCGTTGTCGAAGACATTGTGTTCGACGTTGTCAAGTATAATAAGTACGTATTTAATGTGCATAAGTTGGTTGTTGTTTAGTTTTATATCTATAAATAAGAGTCTTAGGGGAGTAAGAAGAAACGGACAATCATCCCAAGAATGTCGCTGCAAGTTCTCCGGGAGTCCCTCTCGCGCCCATCGGTGGTATTGACTACAAGGATGTCATCTCTCGAATAGTCGAGCATATGGTCCCAGGGGTTGTACAAAGGGAAGAGGTTAACCTTTACAGGATACCTTACCTTGTGTACATTAACCAGGATTATCCTTTCCCAAGGGGATAAAAGATCCCCGACTTCACTCGTTTTTTGGGGGAAGATGATATGACGCCGATGGAGCACATAGCTCGATTCACTCATCAACGGGTGAGGCGTCGAACAATGATCATTCTTCGACTCTTCCCTAATTCACTCACTCGACCATCGTTTAATTGGTACATTCACTTTCTGCATAATTCGTACAGAATCGGCAGGATATGCAGACTCGGCTTCGCTACTTTACATTTGACCATTTCTTTGGTCGAGTTGACTAGAATGCGAAAGCATCTTGGAGATCTTGCAGTGACATTCTTGCAAAGGTTCAGAAGGCTCGATTTCGCTACAAGACCTCTGTCCTTGAAGAGGAAGTGGTTACTACAGCCTAAGATACTCTAGATATCCATATCCGGAAGAAAATTCAAAGAGAAAAGTCCAGAGATCTCTACAGGCTCGCTCAAAGGGCTACTAAGTATGAAAACCTCATGAGAGAGGAGTCAAGGGTCCATAGGGCGTATCAAGTCGAACCTACCGTTGTTGAGGTCGATATGGTCGAATTTGTCAAAGGAGAGGTGATAGTTTGTGATCCACTGTCGAAAAAGAATTTTAAAGTCAAGGCACACAAGTCAAATGAGGTGGGTAAATATTCATTCGATGTGGAGAAGGCTGATGAAATATTCAATTGATTGCACAAGCGAGATCGAATCAAGTTAAAGCCTGGTCATCGACTTCCACAAATAGATGGGGAGAAGAGGAAAAGCTTTTGCAAGTGGCATGGATCTTTCACTCATGCTGCACGTGATTGCCCGAGTTTCTGGAACCTTATTCAAGACCTTATCGAAGCTAAAATTTTATGCTTCAAAAAATATGAGGAACCATCTCCTGTTGATACAAAGCCTTTTACTAACTGTGAAGTACATACATTCAATGTTAACGTCGTTGACGTAGTTCATCGTGTTTTTCAAGATTGTCAAGTTTTTATGAGACCTATGTGGTCAACAAACCCTTTAGGAGACTCCTGACTAATGGAGTGATCTCTTGCCTTTTGACCACATCGATTTTGAAGAACAAAGTTTGCTGGTGGCACATGGACGAGACTCATACTACTGACAAGTGTTTCACTTTCAGAAAGTTCCTTTAATCTCATCAGACAGAGGACTTGTTCGACTTGACTCCAGTTGAGAGGACCGCAAACAGAATCGCTAGCAAGGAGTCACGAAGTCATTAAATCGATACCCTATAGCCAAAGGGTCTTCTTTCGATGCCCTAAGGTCTTCCCTAACAATGGAGCTGTGGTTCAGAAACCAATGAAGGTGGCTCATTGCCTTGAAGCACAACTAGTTCCAGTAGGTGCCAATAGCGATTCTGATTATAATCCGGTGAGATTCAAGGATGATTTGTTTCAATGGTACCTTTGTTGATTCGGATTATAATCCAGTGCGATTGGATATCCTTGAGAACAATGTTGAATGTAACGTTATAATTTCACCGACAGAGTTTGTAGGACTGACTATCGATCGACCCATTTCAGGTATCCTCAAGACTTCTACACCTTGTAGTTAAATGGCTCATTTGAAAAGGGATTAGTTGACAGTGGCGTAACGGTTAACGTGATGCCTTTACGTACCCTTAGGTACTTGGGGGTATGATAAAGTAGATGTCACCAACACTGACGTTGGAATCACTGGCTTCAATGGTCTTATGTCGAAGTGTGCACGAGTGTTTCCTCTCAGATTGAAAGTTGGTAGATATAAGATGAATACTGTTTTCTTCATTGTCGACGTAGATATGACATTCAATGCTCTTCTAGGAACGGATTGGTTGCATGAAGCAGCAATAATCCCGTCCACTCTTCAGCGAGAGCTTATGCTTTGGCTTGATTTTGAAGTTGATGTTGTTAAAGCAGATTTGAAATTTGTACGTGTATTAACCCTGTCGAAATTTGTACAGGTGATATCATTGGCGCTGTCGATGGTATGAGCTTGAAGAAACGATATGACCTTGAAGATCCCACTCTTGGTCCTCTCAGTGAGCCAACTGGAAAGTTTGAGTACCTTGTGAAGTATGGGGGCCCTCCACATCTTGTCATTGATGCTGCTTCAAGGTGGGATTTTGATTTAGTGCCTCAACAGTCAAATCTCAGGCTCAAGCTAAGAGGGAGGAGGGAAAGGAGGAAGATGTTGTCAACCCGGACTTGAAGCTCGATAGACTACTCCGGGAAGTGGAAGATGCTCGACATAGATAAGGAAAATGTAGTCGCTGATGTTATGGAGTGACTACAACTATATAAACTAACTAGGCCTAGAGTTAGCCCAGAATTGTGTTTAGAAGCCAGTTCGTTGGACGTAGATAGTCCCAATCAGCCTGCTGAAGAGGATGAGTTGAACCTTGGTTTGAAATCATGTATAGGTTCGACAGGTAGTGTAATAAATCCTACCATGAATAAACAACGTTTTGTGATAAGGCTACAGTTGGACCATCAGAGGATTGGCGAGCCTTGATGATGCCTCGTGATTCTTTGATTACAGTGAATATAAGTGATGATGAAATTCCTCGACCTACGTTCATTAGTAGTTTGATCGATGGTGAACTCTTTCAATCTGTTATGGCGCTCTTAAGAGAGTTCAAGGATTGTTTTGCATGGGATTGTGCTGAAGTGTCCGGTTTTGATCGACGATTAGTCGAACATACATTACTTAAAAAATCAGATTTTAGACCTGTGTAACAAGCCCCACATCGATTCCCAAGCGAACATCATCAAAAGGTGTATGAAGAGGTTAGTAAATTGTTCGATCCTGGTTTTATACGCACTTCGCGGTATACATAGTGGATTTCTTCCATTGTACATGTGAAGAAAAATAATGGCTAAATAAGAGTGTGCATCGATTTCCGGGACCTTAATAAGGCAACCCCCAAAGATGAATATTTGATGCCAATAGCAGATGAGGTAATTGATAAAACATCTGGACATAAGATTACGTCTTTTATGGATGGTTATTCAGGGTATAAATATATATTTATCGCTGAGAATGATGTCAATAAGATAACGTTTCGTTGCCCGTTTGAAATTTTCGAATGGGCTATTATGCCTTTCGCTCTCAAAAGTGCTGGGGCGACTTATCAGAGGGAAATGAACCTTATCTTTAACCCATTTATAGGATCGACAGTCGAAGTTTACATCGACGACGTAGTGGTGTAATCCATAACGGATGGTTGTCATGTTGATGACCTTCGAAAGGCTTTCCTTCAAATGAGGAAACAAAACTTGAAGTGAAACCCTATGAAATGTGCCTTTGGTGTTCGATCTGAGAATTTTTTTGGATTTTTAGTTCACCATCGAGGGATAGAGATAGATCATGGAAAAATTAAAGCAATACAGGATTTACCTCCCCCGACGACCAAAAAATAGCTTTAGGCTTTCTTAGGGAGAGTCAATTATTTACGAAGGTTCATCGGTAATATTGCTGGTCGAACAACGATTTTCTCAAATTTATTGAGAGAACACAATATCTTTGAATGGACTAGTGCGCATCAGTAATCCTTTGATGCTATTAAGACATATCTTACTAACCCACCGTCCTGGCCCCTCCAAGGCATGGTCGACCATTTTCACTCTATGTTGCTGTAGGCGAATGGATAATTGGATCGATATTAGACCAAGAATATGATAAAAGAAAGTAACGGGTTATATGTTACTTATCTCAAATATTGACCCATTGAGTGTAGGTATTTAGAAAATGAAAAGTTATGTTTGTCAATGTATTATGCCATCATGAAGGTTCGTCATTAAATCAGAAGCAATATTGTATATATAGTAGCGAATGCTCTAGTGTTAAAAATGTTGTTTGATAGTCCTATGTTGTTTGGTCTATTGAGTAATTGGAGTCTTATCGTTTCTCCCTTTGACCTCCAGCATCGACCGCAGACATCAGTCAAAGGACAATTTGGCTGACTTTTTAGCACAATATACAGACCATGGACTTATCGATCCCCATGAGCAAGATGAATTTTGGGAAGCTTGGTTCAATGGATCTGTGTCAAATGAAAGAGTTGGCGTTGGAATTTATATTGTATCACCATTGAAAGTTGGCAAACACAATTGATGCAATGTTGACTAACAATTTTGCTGAATACGAGGCCCTGATCATTATGTTGAAAGCTATGATCGATCTTTAGGTGTTGTGTGGAGTAGTATGAGGAGATTCACAACTTGTAATTAACCATGTGTTGGTGTGAAGTATGTGTACCTTCGATCATCTCCAATAATACCTAGACATAGTTCACAAATTATCCTCAATGTTCAAAGTGATTCGTTTTGAACATATCCCGCGGAGAAACTAACTATGCGGTGAATGGATTAGCACAACAATATTCTGGTTTCAGGGTTAATCAACAATTGCTACAGGAAATAGGGGAACAGGTGCAACCTTATCGTCCGTATTGGTCGACGATACCATACAGTTAAACGTCATCAGTATCCTTCTTTCGACAACTGATTGGAGAAAACCATTCTTGGAATTTTTCTCCAATCTTGGGAATGGGGCAACCCGCCATGTAAAGTTGTAGGCGCGATTTTATGCATTAATCGACAACGTTCTATGTAGGAAGCAGAATGATGGTGTACGTTGCATTGATATGGACGAAGCAATTCCCATAATGCTTGAAGCACATCAAGGTTTGCGTGGTTTACCTCATTCAGGTCAAACTATGTGGTGGTCGATTAAGAGACATGGTTTCTTCTGGCTTTCGATGATGAAAGACTGTATTGGTATAGCTAGAGGATGTGAAATGTATGAAAGGCCCAATATCACATGTATCTGTCGCTCATTTGCGTCATGTGCTCAAACCATGGCCATTTCGATCATGGGCTATGGATATGATCGAAGAAATTAGACCCAGTTCAAGCAAGGGGGATTCTTATATCCTTGTGGCCACTGACTATTTCACAAAATGGGTCGAAGCAAAGGCTTACAAGAATATTACTCGGAATGATGTGGTTGATTTCCTTCGATCGTATATCATTTACAAGTAGCATAATCAAGGAGTTTGCATCTCAATTTGGGTTCATTTGACAAACTTGTTGCCTTATTATGCTCAGTCGAATGGACAAGCATAATCGACCAACGAGATTATAAAAAATGTCATTCAGAGGATGATCGATGACAACACTCGATCTTGGGATACATTATTGTTAGACACACTATGGGCGTTGCGTGTTACTAAACGTGAAAGCACCATATACTTTGGTTTATGGACATGACACAGTCCTACCCATCGAAGTTCGTTATAAATCGATGAGGGTTGTGATGCATCAAGATGATCGTCTCGACGATTATGAAGAGTCGATGCGTATTGAATTAGAAAATTTAGAGTCGATGTGCCTTCAGGCGTTAAATCGAATACAAGTCTAAAAAGAAAGGATTGCTCGAAGTTATAATAAGTAGGTAATTTTGAAATCCTTCAAGAAAAGGAGACTTAGTCTAAAAGATGATTCTCCCATTATGGCAGAAAGACTATTTTCTAGGCCATTGATTTTCTCAATTACTTGTTACCACAATTCATGACATCGAGATTGGATTTCCTTGAAATGTAAATCCCACAGGGTTGGTCGATGGGGTTTTAAATATTTACCTTTAACTTTTAAAACATGTAGATCACCATTCAAGTTTGATAGATGATAAGCACTCTACTTCATCGATGTTGAAAGGACCTTCCCATGTAGGAAACCATTTGCAGGAAATGAGTAGTCAACGCTTCCAGAATAGATTCGCTTGGTATTAATGAGAAGTACAAGTTTGAATCGACATAAAGAAAATACAAATACTGCATCGAAACTAAGAACATTAGATCTTCGATTTTCGCAGCAACTGTTGTGGACACTAAGGTTGATTGTCACAACCACTGTGGTGACTTTTGTGAAGCCCTTGTCATTCTCTTTGCTGGTCGTCTCCTCGAGGACGTGCGTAGAATCGGCATTCCGGGAATCTCTCTTTAGTTCATTTGCTCCCGCGTACCCCGAAAGTCCACTAGTATCGCAGCGAGATCGACAACCCCCTTGAAGGAGCTACGGAGCATCGACAACCGAGGATTACTTCCTTGGTAATTTTGTTGATGGCCTGCAACACCTTGGAAGTCTGTCGCATACTCCATCTCCAGCGACACAAGTAGGAGCTGTCGGAGAAGACCTAAGTTGCACCGTTGTCCTGTTCTACAGGATGCTGTTTGTCATCAAAGACAAACATTCGTCTGCCTGGGTAAAGCTGATATTGCTGCCATGGCGTGGGACAACGGGAGCCTATCCCCACCTGAGGTTGTGAACCTACGGTTTCAAGGGGTCTAAGGTAGTGAACCTAGGCGTTGAGGGAAAAGGGGACGATTTCAAAAGGACAGCTTCTCGGCGGGACATGGTGGCTAAGAAATGGGAATGAAATGGGCGCCTTGATCCACCCCTTCACAATTTATAAGCAACCATATAATGCTACACCAACAACTTAGACTACCAACAGTCTTTAGAAAATTTTAACAGTTTTTGGAAAATCTTAGTGGTTTCATTAAAGTAATCTTGGACTCGACAGCCACAATTTTAAACCTTACCAACTTTATTGCGATGGTACGATGTGGACGAACTATTGCTGTCGACTCAGGTCATCGATGTAAACCAACTAGGTTTCATTGAAAATTGATCTCGTGATTCTGAAAACCCAGTTCGACATTGATATTCAAACAAAAAATAAACAAAAGACAGAACAACCTTCGATGATACCAAGGTTCATCCACGAATAATTGGTTTGCTAGCATTTCAGCGAGATAAGTCCGGACGTTGTTCTTGATGGTGATGTAGGTCACGGCTTTCTGAAAAGATATTAGAGTGCCCGTCTCATACACATGCATACGATTTGCCTCCATGATAGACATGGCCTTAGACTATTCCCTTTCTCGATCAGCTGTCTCGGCTTTGCTCTTTTCCAGCTTCGATGTCAACTCAGAAATCTCTGCTTCTAGTCAATTTCGATCCTCGAGTTGCATTATGATCCACAACCTTGAAGGAGAGATCTTTCCATTGTCAGGCATTCGACATGGCCTTCTCGCAGTCTTCCCAGGACTTCCAATATAACTCCTTGAGGCTTTGGCAGACGATGAGGAAAGCGATGGGAGCTTTGACATGTCTCTCTATGGCTTCTATGGTTCGTGTCATCTTGTTGAAATCCAACGATGTCCTCTCCTCACGCCGGAGCATTTTCAGGAGTTTCTGGGCAAGCATTACGGGATCACTTCGACCAGCAACAGCGTGAGTCATGTTGCTCGAAGAAGCCACATGCACCATATCCGTCGAAGACCTTTTGGGTGGTGATAACTCAAAATGTTGTTGATCATGAGAGAAGTATGATGTGTTAGTTTACATCTTAGCGAAACCAACATCATCGAATCCTTTTGATACATCCGGAGTATGGCATCCTGCATCGACACTTGTTGGAGGAATTGGGTCTAGCTGTGCAGAGATCTACCCAGGTACGTCTGCATGAGAATCAGTTGGTGCGTCATCATGTTGGTCAATTGAGACTTGATTAGTTTGCTTGGGAATAGACTCCTCAATAGTGGGATCGCGGATGGTAGCTAGACTTTCAGAAGAGAACCTGGCAACCTAAATGGGTGTATAGTTAAAATTTTCCTAAAATCATTATGCGGAGTTGCATGACTTAAGCTGATTGTTGATGGTCTAATCGATGACCACGACAGAACCTACTTCTATGACTTGAGTAGCACCTCCCGTCGAACCTTCCTCATAAACCTCGATGGCTTGAGGTTTGGCTGCAGTATCGGCCTGGGTGTCGACGATTGGGGGAAGCGTCTCTCTTGATGGAGGGAGGGAGTGCTAAGCAAGTCGTCAAAATTGGCCTGTATCGATGGGAACATTTTTAGGATTACAGTACATTGTGATGTTGACAAGCTATGATTTTACCCCATCGGAAGCTTGGACGTTTGCTTCTATCGCAGGAGGAACATTTCTTTCATCCGCAAGTGGAGGGTCATTTTCAACCGCAGTGTCGTCGATTTTAGCACCGCCTTCTGGAATGGGGTCATGCCTCGCCTATCTTAGCCTTCAACGGAGATCTGGATAGTCCTCCTCATCAATCTCGGAGGACGATTCACCTCTCGTTGTCGAAGTTGACCGAGTGGCAGATTTCTTCGACGTTGTTGGTCGTGTCGTCCTTTTCCTTTTTATCTGTCCCATCTCCACGGGAGTGGTTGCGCGGTATCTAAGGCCCCTGTAATTATCGATTTATAAGGTTTGATGGTAAATGATTTGACTGGGGTTGACAAAGTTACCTGTCATCAACGCTTTCTCCTACTTGGAGGAAAGGAGGCCACAAAAGTTCTCCGGCTGGAGCATCGCTTCATTAGACTTATTGGGAAATGCGGTTTTCGACAAAATCTTGTCGAAGACCCCCTTCTAGCAATGGTGGAAAGCTTTTATGGTGCTACACCCCTCCGACACATTTGGAAATGCGATTGGTGTTTGTGTTGTATTAACATTATACCAATATCAGATGAGAATAAAATAACATTCATTAACGTACCCTGCTGGAATAAGAGAAGTCGATGCTGACACGCTCCTCCAAGTTTGTGCCGTACGAGTTGATGAAAGGAAAAGGACAACTCTAAGCAAATCCCAACTGTCTTGACAAGAATTGTGGGTTGTAAACCTCGACGATGAAACCTTTGGTGTCACTAGCCAGTAAGTCTCTCGGGATCAGAATGTCATCCCAGAAGCGATGTGGCTCTAAAGAGCGTCGAAGCTTATACAATTTGTCATGGCTGGGATAGGTCACCAGCAAGATTTTTCCATGTGCAGGTGTCGATGGAGGCATCTAGAGGTTGACTCTCTTTCCTAGTTCTCGTATCAAAAGAAGCGAATAATATCCAACCCATAGAATGAGGATGGGTTCTCGTTGACGTCCAACTTGAAGTTGTGTAGCTAAGAAAAATACAAATGTGCCCATGCTGCAGCAATCCATAGAGGACCTGTTGTTAGTCTTGAAGGAACAGCCCTAGATTCTTGGGGTCGACGGCCACTACTTCAAAATGAGCTCGATACACTAGACAAAGGAGAAATGGTGCCATCAATACTAGCTCTATCGCTTGGCCCAGAAAGTTCGTCAATAGAACCATGAACTTCAATGATTGCTTGCTGCGGCTGCATTAAACATATTTTGATAGTCATTCCACCAGGAACTGATACTCTTCCTTGTTAACACATTTTTTGGGATCCATCCCCAAATGAGCTTCGATAACCAACTCAAGTCGCTGCTTATTCTCAAAAGGAAAATCCCCGAATGCTTCGAGTAACATGGGAGCCGCCTCGTAAGGATAACAACCTGTTAAAAATGTTACTGTTGACCTGGTTTTGATGATGAACTTAAGCGACATGTTACTGGTGGTCAGTAGTAATGTTTCACAAGTTATGTGTTCATTCTTAGTGATGAGCTTGAGCAATGCGTTGCTGAACCACAGCTAGTAACCGTTATATATTACTGCGTTCCAGTACACCGTTACTGTGATATTACGCATAGAAGTTGAAAATATGGAAACATATTTTTAATAATCACGATTTATTCTAAGATTTATTTTAATCTATCTCAGATAATTATTCTGAGTGTCTAGGTTCATTTAACGTAGCCTAATGATTTTATCATAAGCACTTAGGCAACAAATAAAATGAGATTACCTTTCCAATTTTTATTTTTGGAAACAAAATATCTCTCTGATTCCCTGCAGCAACATCTCGCTGTAAAGGGAGGAAATATCAAATCGAATACATTTGATTATCATAATCGATAAGATATGATTATGATAAGATGTTGGAGATTGGAAATAATTTATTTGATTGAGATGAGTAAAGGAAGTTACCGTTGGTGTCTTTCCTTCTATGGCACAGCAAACGTTGAGCAGACTGTTGCTGAATCCTGGCTGCCAGTTTTTGCAACAAATCTCGAAGATTGCCTGGACGTCCCTTATGCTTCTTTCTCCGTTATAATCAGACCAAGGACGACATTTTCTCTCTGCCTTTGTGCGTCTGAGTGGTCTGAGTGGCTAAGTGGTCTAAGTGAGCTTTGTGCAACGACGGAGAGTGGAAGGTGCTAAGTGTCTCCTGGTTCTTTCTCTTGCAAGCTGCGTGTGAGAGTGTCAAGGGGCTGAGGTCAGATCTTTTGATTGTCTGAGAGGGACTAGGTATCCTCGGTGCGTTCAACGAGCGGCTGGCGAATCGTCTGAGGGAAGCTAAGTGAATACCTGCTCTGAATTCAGTAACCAGTTGCTGGCCCATCGGCAAGAAGCCGTTCTTGTCGTGTCTTTTCGCAGGGAAGTCTCGAGCCTACGGAGTTTGAGCAGTTAGACACGCACTTGCGGGTGCGCGCCAGAAGTCTCGTGCCTGCAGGGTAGAGCAGGAGTTGGGAACGCCGCCGGAGTGGAAAGAGTTCCTCCCGAGCACAGGGGTGCTGTGCAGAAGTCTTGAACGCCTGATACAGAGGGTTAGTAAAGCAGGTTGCGTGGAAGCCAACGGATCGGAAAATTCCACCCTAGGCACTGGGTGTGCAGTGCAGTGAGTCACGGCTGTGGTAACCGTGCACGTCCGAACTGAGTGTAGGACGGATACCTTCTAAGTGGTCTTTGTGGTTCTCTTTGTGATCTTTGTGGTTGTTCTCTTCGTGATCTTTGTGGTGATCTATTTGATCAACTTTGTGGTTGTCTCTCTTGCGCTTATAGACAGGATCATCCGGAGAAGGGACGAAATCTTTGTGGAAATCCTCTTCTGAGCAAACAAGTGCCGAAGCATTCCTTCGCTGTGAAGCAGAAACGGGCTGCTCTCTGAGAAGCCATTCTTCACTGTAAGGAATTACCTGTGAGGATTTATATACTAACACAACGTTGTCTCTCTGCTTTGATAGTCAGGTTTATATTAAGCGACAACGAGCTGTGTGCGAATCCTTTGAGCAATCAACTGCTGAGCGTGAGCATCATTCTGCTGGACAAGAGCAGACGTCCACTGTGTGAGGAGCTGACTGTTGCCAGGAGTGATCATCTGTTGTACAGGATTCTAAATCTCACTTTGTGAGAAAAACTTACGCCTAGTGCAAGGGCTCTTTGCACCCATTATTTTCAAATAGTGGAATCACCTCTACGGTGGAAAGTGGACGTAGGTCGATTAAGGCCGAACCACTATAAACTACTGTGTCCCTTACGATCGCGTAAACACTAGTACGAGAATCCAACGATTAAGTCGTAACGGTTACAGCAAAGCAGTTCTCATTCTGAGAAACGTTCTGCTGTGATACAGTACGCTTCCGCTGACACTGAGAAAGGGCGAAAAAGTTATAAACACTAATTCACCCCCCTCTTAGTGTTCCTGAACGATCCAACAATTGGTATCAGAGCGGGTTTGCTGGAAAGCTTTCTGTGTGATTGCTAGTACAGAACTCTGTTGCTGAACCAAAACAGCTTGTTGCTGACAGTCTTACATTAAGCACAGTAAGGTGCTGCTGAGTACTGAACAGAATGTCAATGCTCTTGACTGATGGTCATTCGACCGAACGTCCACCGCTCTTTGCAGGACAACACTTCTCATATTGGAAAATGAGAATGGAGTTGTTCATTGGAGCAAAAGAAGCCGATTGCTGGCATATTATTATGGAAGGAGATCTAATAGTTCCTCCACCTAATCCGAACGACATTCGGCATGAAAATGAAAGGAAGAGAACTATTTCTCTCAATACTAAAGCAAGGCACTATTTAGTGTGCGCTCTTGCTGGAAACGAATTCAATCGCGTCTCTACTTGTAAGACGGCGAAAGAAATGTGGGATAGACTTGCTTTGATCTATGATGGAACAGAACAAGTCAAGGAATCCAAAGTGAATGCATTAGTAACTCAATACGAAGCATTCAAGATGAAAAAGGATGAGTCAATAAATCAAATGTTTGATAGACTCACCGAAATCACTAATGCCATGGAATCACTTGGCAAAACTATTTCTAATTCTGAGTTGGTCAGAAAGATACTTCGCTCTTTGCCTAAAACTTGGGAAGCCAAGAAAACGGCAATCGAAGAAGCAAAGGACTTAACGAGCTTAAGTCTTCAACAGCTACTTGGTTCTCTTGTCGCTTATGAGAATGAGAACAAGTTTGCTGAAGAAAAGAAATCCAATGCTGTTGCATTTAAGGGAAATGTAGAAATGTCCGATGAATCTGAGGATGAATCTTCATCTGATTCTGAGGATGAAGTCTCCTTGATGGCAAGGAAATTCAAAAGGTATCTTCGCAAAAATCGCTTTAAGGGAAAGCGAGATATTAAAAAGAAGAATACTAAACCACACCAAAGTAAAGGTGGTGTATGCTATGAGTGCAACAAACCTGGTCATATGCGACCAGATTGCCCACTTTTGAATGAGAAGGGCAAATCTTCAAAATACAAGAAAAATGCCATGATGGCATCTTGGAGTGATAGTGATGAGGAATCAGATCAGGATGACGAAACAGCACACATCTGCTATATGGCGCAAACTGATGCTGAAACTGAGAAGGTAAACGCTTTCTCACCTTCTGATCTATCTGCTGAAGATATTGAGAATCTTTTCTCGGAACTCTATGATAAAATTGAGTCTTTATCCGCAAACAATAAAGCCCTTAAGAAGGAAAATAAATTCTTGAGTGCTGAGAACGCTTCTCTTAAGGAAGAGTTATCAGCAAAGGCTAAGAAAGCGGTAAAGAAGCTTTCTGAATCCAAATCAAAGATTGAGGAATTGCAGCAGCAACTTGATGCTGTGAACAACAAAACTGATTTATGTATGCATGAGATGCATGCTCCTGGAAATGAGAAACATTCACATCATGGGAAATATGTTCCTCCTCATGTTAGGAATGGCGAGTCTCATTATATTATTCAAAGGCTACCTAGACTTTGCTACTACTGTAGAAGGCCAGATCATTTCATTAAAAATTGCCATGTGCGACGAAATGATATGCGTGGCATTTCTTCTAAAGTTGATGGTTCTATTGTCAAATGGAAAGAACGACTCACTTAAGTTCTTTCTCTATTACAGGGATGCTTCAAGTCCATCGCTAAGGACCATGTATGGTACTTAGATAGTGGCTGTTCGAGGCACATGTCAGGAGATGTCTCCTTATTCTCCACACTGGTTTTCCAGGATGGTGGTGCTGTCACTTTTGGTGATAATGGAAAAGGGATGGTTAAAGGAACAGGAACCATTTGCTGTTCTGACTCCCTCACCATTGAAGGAGTTCTCTATGTCAAAGGACTTCAGCACAATTTGATTAGTATTAGTCAATTGTGTGATAAGGGCTATCATGTTGCCTTCGATGAGAAAACATGTACTGTTTCACGGGATGATGTTACGTGTTTCATTGGTGAACGCAAGAAAAACATCTATATCCTGTCTTTTAAGAACATCTCCGCTGGAGAAAATTGTCTCATGTCCATTAAGGATGAAGCAACTCTTTGGCACCGAAGGTTGGGACACGCAAACTATGACTTGTTGTCCAAACTAGCCAGAAAAGATGCTATTAAGGGATTACCTAAAATCAAGTTTGACAATAACAAGATATGTAATGCTTGTGCTATTGGCAAACAAACAAAGGTATCTTTTAAAAGCAAGAATATGATTTCAAGCAAGACTCCGCTTGAATTACTTCATATGGACTTATTTGGTCCAACAAGGACTCAAAGTCTTGGAGGTAAACGTTATGGATTAGTTGTGGTAGATGACTTTTCCAGATTCACTTGGGTTAAATTCTTAGCTCACAAAAGTGATGCGTTTGCAACCTTTGAAACTTTAGTCAAACAACTTCAAAATGAGAAAGGTGTTTCTCTAAGAAGCATAAGAACGGATCATGGTACCGAATTTGAAAACCATGACTTTACTTCTTTTTGTGAAGAATATGGTATTAACCATAATTTCTCTGCTCCATACACTCCACAGCAGAATGGAGTTGTAGAGCGAAAGAATCGAACCTTACAAGACATGGCGAGAACCATGTTGCTGGAAAGTGAGGTTGCTAAAAATCTTTGGGCTGAAGCTGTAAGCACAGCATGCTACATCTAAAATCGTATTCATTTGAGACACTCATTAGGTAAAACTCCTTATGAGTTATATAAAGGCAGAAAGCCTAATATCTCATACTTTCATCCATTTGGAAGTAAGTGCTATATCTTGAGACCCATCAAAGATGGTGTCGGAAAGTTTGATGCTCGATCTGATGAGGGCATATTCTTAGGATACAAAATTACTTTACTTATCAACAATTTCATTTCATTTTCCTATATAGACACGTTGCGCTAAGTTAATCGAACCCTATACCCCTATTTCCCTAGCTTCTAGGCACCTCAGTAATGCACGCTGTAATTATGACTTCTGTTCTCTAGAAGTTGCTTCTTCCCTTACGAGCAAAGCATATAGAGTTTTTAATAAAAGAACTCTAACTGTTGAAGAGTCCATTAATGTTAAGGTTGATGATTCTCTGACACAGGAGGAAGTTGTTGTGGAAGCAGCAGCACAATCCTCAACAACAGCATCAAATGAAACCTCCCAGCAAATGATTGCTGACAATAATCCGAACGGAAACACTGTAGCAGATGTACAGCAAGTGCCTGCTGCACACACTGAAAATGCTTCTGGTGATTTCCAGGATATTCAAATTGAGAATCGTGTTCCTTCGTTATATAAGAAAAGACATCCTATTGATCAAGTAATAGGTTCTTTGCACACAGGAGTGCGAACCCGCAATACAGCAAGTTTGTACTGTGAATACTTTGCTTTTATTTCTCAAGATGAACCTCAAGGTATTGATGATGCTCTTGATGACCCTAATTGGATTCTTGCTATGCAAGAGGAATTGAACCAATTTGAGAGAAACGAAGTTTGGAGTTTAGTACCTAGACCCAATGATCGTTCCATTATTGGAACAAAATGGGATTATCGAAATAAACTTGATGAGTCTGGAAATGTTATAAGGAATAAAGCCAGACTTGTAGCTAAAGGTTACTCACAAGAGGAAGGCATCGATTATGATGAAACATTCGCCCCAGTGGCACGTCTAGAAGCAATACGCTTACTTCTAGCATATGCTTGCTATAATAACTTCAAGTTATTTCAAATGGATGTGAAAAGTGCTTTCCTTAATGGTGATCTAAAAGAGGAAGTCTATGTTGAACAACCTCCTGGATTCACCGATCCAAAGTATCGTAATCATGTTTATAAACTCTCTAAAGCTTTGTATGGGCTTAAGCAAGCTCCGCGAGCATGGTACGAAAAGCTTAGTTCCTTTCTTATTGCAAAGGGATATAGGCGTGGAAAAATCGATACAACATTGTTTCTTAAGAAACAGGATGCTGATCTTTTAGTTGCTCAAATATATGTCGACGACATTATATTTGGCTCAACTAATGAAAGATTATGCACTGAATTCTCCGACCTAATGAAAGGAAAATTTGAAATGAGTCTCATGGGAGAACTTACTTTCTTCCTCGGACTTCAAATTAAACAAACGGAAGATGGAATTTTCATCCATCAAGAAAAGTACAGCAAACAGTTGCTCAAGAAATTTGATCTTGAGAATGCTAAATCTTTGTCAACTCCAATTGGTAGTAATACCAAAATTGATAAAGACGAAGGAGGAAAGGAAATTGATTCCAAATTATATAGAAGTATGATAGGATCATTGTTATATCTTACTGCTTCAAGACCAGATGTCATGTTCAGCGTATGCTTATGCGCTAGATATCAGTCCGCTCCAAAAGAGTCACACCTTGCTGCAGTAAAGAGGATCTTTCGATATCTCACAGGAACTGTTAGCTTAGGTCTATGGTACCCAAGAGGATCATTGCTGGATCCTATAGGATATTCAGATGCTGACTATGCTGGATGTCGTATTGATAGAAAAAGCACGTCTGGTACCTGCCAACTGTTGGGAAATATGCTTATTTCCTGGTTCTCTAAGAAGCAGACAACTGTCGCCTTATCCACAGCAGAGGCTGAATATGTCTCAGCAGCTAGTTGCTGTGCGCAGTTACTATGGATACGACAACAACTTGAAGATTATGATCTTCATTTTGATGCTATTCCGATTATGTGTGATAACACAAGTGCAATTAATTTGTCACGGAATCCTGTTTATCACTCAAGATCTAAGCATATTGAGTTGAGACACCACTTTCTACGTGACAATGTACAATGTGGCAAAGTTGATATTCAGTATATAAATACTGAGCAACAACTTGCTGATATACTTACTAAACCGCTTGACAAGGAGAGGTTTGAGTATTTACGAAATGAATTAGGGATATGTAATCCAAATCTCTGATATGATAATATTGTCATCTAATTATTTTGAGAAAGTTTTGATAGGAAAATAAAAATATTCCTATGGTGCCATTTCCATTTTCTTCTTCTTTCCTTCTTTTAAATACTCTATAAAACCAAAAACTACCTACGGTTTCTTTTCAAATCCCTAACTTCCCTCTTCTCTTCAACCTCAACCTTCGTTCTTCTTCCTCTCTTTGTGTTTCTCCGACAATGGCACCCAAATCTGCGAAATCTGGAAAGGGCAAGGGAACCCCCAAGAAACGGTCCCAGGCTGTGGCTGCTTCTGCCCAGCAACTACCTGTTGTGGAGCCTCCGTCAGTTACTGAGGGGGAGCTCTTGATGATGCAAACCCCTGCTCCGGTGGTCACTGAGACCAAGGAGACACCTGTTGCGGTTCCTGCCAAGGACAATGTGGCTTCGACTGGTGATGCCACCACTTTTGGCGAACCTGAGGGTGCTAAGGAGAAAACCCTCGTTGTTGAGGAGGAAACCGCTCCACCTGAGGCGGTTACCAAGTCTGCTTCTGCGTCACCCAAAGCAGCAAACTCCCCTGCTACTGACGCGGAGACTCAAGCCGAAAAAGGCAAGAAAAGCGCTGAGGATCCTGAGGATTTCCAGAGCGCCGATGAACAGGACTCTTTGGCTGAAGAGACTCCTGACGAGGATGAAAATGTGGAGGTGATCGGCTCTGTTCAGAATCCTTCGATTCGCTCTTCTCTGGGTATCGCTTCTCGCACCAGGATGAAGCGACCTTATGCTGGTATAAGGGATGGTATGCATTCTGGCTCTCCTATTCAAAAGAAAGTGAGAAATGCAGATTCCTCTGTTTTTATTCCTAAGGTTGATCAGTATGTTTCTCTGGCTGAGTTAAATCGGATTCTTGCTGATGATACTATGCCAAATAGAAACATGACCAAGCGCAATATTGCTGCATGCAAGCGTGTAGACTTTGATTGGTTTACTCAACATGAGCTCTGCTTTGCTGAGATGTTTGAAAGGTTGACCTGGCGATCCTTTTGTGAATATGATGGCATCGGTTCCATCTCAAAGGTCAAGGAATTCTATGCCAATATTACCTTTCATAAGGAAGATTCTCTCATTAAATTCATCAAGGTGTTGGTAGATGAGAAAACCTTTGTTTTCTCTGTGTTTGATGTTTGCCGCCTCTTTGAATCTGATCTTGTTAACAACCTGAGGGTGATCAGTGAAGGAAAGCTGGAAGCTTATCAGACCATCAACGATGGTGAGGTGGTTGCTGTCAGCGGATATCTGCATAACGGGGCTGAGTTTCAGCAACCGGATGTTTCACAAGGCAGTAATGTCCTGCTTGGCCCCTCAGATTGGCAGCATTGACACGGTCATGCCAAGAGATTGGAATCTGATGGTTCATCTTAAGAGAGGTATTCCTGTGAATTTGGGAAGTGTCATATTTGGCCATATGGCATCTTGTGTTCAGGACGAGAACAGGGCATTTCCATTTGCACATGTTATCACTGCATTGCTGCAGTTCTATGGGGAGCAGATTGTTCCTGTGAATCAAATGGACACCTGGACTACTCAGGTTATTGGAGCTAACTCTGTAGCAAGTATGGGCTACCAGTATGTGGATGGTGTTTTTGTCAAGAAACCAACCAAGCGACAGATCGCTGCTTTTGTCCGTGGCAAGTCCACAGCTGAACTTGGCAAGCAACGCTATGCTGAACGTGAGAGGGCGGCTTCTTCATCCAAGGATGAGTCCCTTTCTTCTTCCAAGCTTCAGAAAGTCCTCTGTGAGGAACTAAGCTACACCAGGCGCTCTATTCTTGAAAGGCTAGATGGATTTGCTGAGAGGCTGACCCGCCTGGAAAAGATGGTCCAGACCTTGCTTGACAATGCCGAGGATTGAGCCATGCTCTCCGTTTAGGATTGAGCTACTCTTCTCTATCTTTAGGTGTCTGCTCTGTTGTTCTAGAATGAGCTATGCTCTTCTATTTCTGAACTTGTTTAGAAACTGTTTCTTTTTGATACATTGCAGCAACTGTTGGCTGCTGTTGACTTTGTCTTTTGAGTGCTAGCATATTCTTGCTGCACTAGTAATAAAACTATCCTTTGTTATCCTCTTTTTTTTTTCTTTTTGATATGACAAAAAGGGGGAGAAGATAGTTCAGGGGGAGTTAAGGATTTAAGGGGGAGTTGAGACACAAGCTCGATCCCTAAGTCCATATTTTGTCATCATCAAAAAGGGGGAGAATGTTGACCTGGTTTTGATGATGAACTTAAGCGACAAGTTACTAGTGGTCAGTAGTAATGTTTCACAAGTTATGTGTTCATTCTTAGTGATGAGCTTGAGCAATGCGTTGCTGAACCACAGATAGTAACCGCTATATATTACTGCGTTCCAGTACACTGTTACTGTGATATTACGCATAGAAGTTGAAAATATGGAAACATATTTTTAATAATCACGATTTATTCTAAGATTTATTTTAATCTATCTCAGATAATTATTCTGAGTGTCTAGGTTCATTTCACGTAGCCTAATGATTTTATCATAAGCACTTAGGCAACAAATAAAATGAGATTACCTTTCCAATTTTTATTTTTGGAAACAAAATATCTCTCTGATTCCCTGCAGCAACATCTCGCTGTAAAGGGAGAAAATATCAAATCGAATACATTTGATTATCATAATCGATTAGATATGATTATGATAAGATGTTGGAGATTGGAAATAATTTATTTGATTGAGATGAGTAAAGGAAGTTACCGTTGGTGTCTTTCCTTCTATGGCATAGCAAACGTTGAGCAGACTGTTGCTGAATCCTGGCTGCCAGTTTTGGCAACAAATCTCGAAGATTGCCTGGACGTCCCTTATGCTTCTTTCTCCGTTATAATCAGACCAAGGACGACATTTTCTCTCTGCCTTTGTGCGTCTGAGTGGTCTGAGTGGCTAAGTGGTCTAAGTGAGCTTTGTGCATCGACGGAGAGCGGAAGGTGCTAAGTGTCTCCTGGTTCTTTCTCTTGCAAGCTGCGTGTGAGAGTGTCAAGGGGCTGAGGTCAGATCCTTTGATCGTCTGAGAGGGACTAGGTGTCCTCGGTGCGTTCAACGAGCAGCCGGCGAATCGTCTGAGGGAAGCTAAGTGAATACCTGCTCTGAATTCAGTAACCGGTTGCTGACCCATCGGCAAGAAGCCGTTCTTGTCGTGTCTTTTCGCAGGGAAGTCTCGAGCCTACGGAGTTTGAGCAGTTAGACACGCACTTGCGGGTGCGCGCCAGAAGTCTCGTGCCTGCAGGGTAGAGCAGGAGTTGGGAACGCCGCCGGAGTGGAAAGAGTTCCTCCCGAGCACAGGGGTGCTGTGCAGAAGTCTTGAACGCCTGATACAGAGGGTTAGTAAAGCAGGTTGCGTGGAAGCCAACGGATCGGAAAATTCCACCCTAGGCACTGGGTGTGCAGTGCAGTGAGTCACGGCTGTGGTAACCGTGCACGTCCGAACTGAGTGTAGGACGGATACCTTCTAAGTGGCTTTGTGGTTTTCTTTGTGATCTTTGTGGTTTCTATCTTCGTGATCTTTGTGGTTCAACTTTGTGGTTGTCTCTTAAGCAAGTGCAGGCTTATCTTAAGGAGAGACAAGATCTGTGTGGAAATCCTCTTCTGAGCAAACAAGTGCTGAAGCAATCCTTCGCTGTGAAACAGAAACGAGCTGCTCTCTGAGAAGCTATTCTTCACTGTAAGGAATTATCTATGAGGATTTATACTCTAACATAACGTTGTCTGTGTTCTTTGATAAGTCAGGATTATATTAAGCGACAACGAGCTGTGTGGAATCCATTGAGCTACCAACTGCTGAGGATAAGCATCATTCTGCTGGAAACGAGAAGACGTCCACTGTGTGAGGAGCTGATCGTTGCCAGGAGTGATCATTTATTGTACGGGATTCTAAATCTCACTTTGTGAGAGGAACATACGCCTAGTGCAAGGGCTTTTTGCACCCATTATTTTATATAGTGGAATCACCTTGTTGGTGGAAAGTGGACGTAGGTCAATTAAGGCCGAACCACTATAAATCACTGTGTCCATTACGATCGCGCAACACTAGTACGAAAACCTACTCGACAAAATCGTAACAGTTACAGTAAAGTATTTCTCATTCTGAGAAACGCTCTGCTGTGATACAGTACGCTTCCACTTACACCAAGAAAGGGCGAAAAAGTGAAAAACACTAATTCACCCCCCTCTTAGTGTTCCTGAACGATCCAACAGTTACGTCGGGGATTGTTATCGACATAGGGCTTTCTGCGAGGTAGAAACAGTTGGTGGTGACTTTCCACATAGATAGTAGTGCTGCGACAGATTGATGGTTGCACCTTGTTGGTTTAGTCGAGACCTTAACGAGATGACATGTCACGATCCTCTCCCACTTTGTGCGTCGATGCTCGGTTAAACAGTTAATCCATGGGAATCTCTCTATGCCTGTGTCAGGAAAACCGTATATATTTGCATCGTTGTAGTCTAGAGGTCAACACCAGTTAGCTGGATCAAGGAACTCGATAGATGAGGATAATGGTAGGATCGATGAAGCGGTAATTGATGGGCACATGCTTGCTATTCGAACTAGGGTTGAACGGGTATCCTTTAAAAGAGGGACCGAGTGTGATCTGCCCTTGCCGTCTTGCTTCGTCGTCGGGAAAGTCCTGGGTTTGCCTTGCCAACGCTCCCTTTGTCTGACCTCTCGACCCTTTGAAGTAGACGCCCGCCTTGTGCAACGGCGTGTAGTTGTAAAACATCGAAGGCGCCATGATTTGAAAGCGGCGAAGATACTTCGACCGGTAAGAAGGAAGAGAATCTGGTAGCACCAAGAGAATTTGAAACGACGTAGTAGAGGAAAGGGGGCAAAATGCTTACGTGATAAACCGACATTTTAGGCCTCGAGGGTTTGAAGCATTGATGACGGGCTTTTGCGTCGAAGGAGGTCGTCGTCCCAACGACGAATGGAGTGTCGAAGATGAATGATGCTCCGAAAGGGGTCGTCGAAACGCCCGGGATGGAAGTTATGATGGGTGTTCCCCGTAGTTGCAGAAGATGATGAAGACGGTTTCAATGGTGCTGTCGAAGACATTGTATTCGACGTTGTCTTAAGTATAATAAGCACGTGTTTAATGTGCATAAGTTGGTAGTTACTTAGTCTTACATCTATAAATAAGAGTCTTAGGGAAGTCAAAAGAAGCAGACAATCATTCTTGGACTCCAAAGGTTGCTTGATTGTCATCTCACTTGTAAAGTATTCGTGAGAAGTGTTTTCATGGCCGTAAGTGTTATATCTTTGCATCAGTGAATTATTTTCATTGTTTCTTGTTCTTTTGTTACTATTGGCGATCACTTTCTTCAACCCTTCCGTCTACGCAATATCGCAACGTGTTTCCACCGTAAACAGTCATATTTTTTTATTGTTAACAAAAATACTTAATTTATCATCCTAAAAATAATGAAGAACTCGATAAATTTGGATTTATATATCTCTATGCAGTAATTCGTTCTCCCCCAATAGCTATTTCCATTCTCTTCATGTACATAGCCCTAAAAACAAAATCTTCTAATGAAAATTAAGTAAATCTATGAATAAAGAATATTACGATACATAATCTTTTTCAAGATGAAAGGAAATGAAAATAAAAGTACAATACGGTATCGTACGGACAGATCTAGTCAACAAAAACATATTTTGGAAGTTAGTAAGCTTTGGTTACATATGTATTATGTTGTTAGTGTACATGTCCTTGGATGTCTCTGGTAACCGGTAAAATGCTCGTAATTATTAATCTATTTCTTTCAAAGATATGATTTTGGACAATTGATTACTTTAAACCAGTATTGTCAAAAGCGCGCTTAAAGCGCAAAGCGCAGCGAGGCTCATCCCCAGCTCTTCGCTCCCAAGCTCTGTAGTGGCCCGCATGAAGCGCGCGCTTATGAGGCGCTTCGGACTTTAAGCGCGAGGCGCAAAGCGCAGCCGAAACGACAAAGGCGCAACGGTCTCTATACTAAACCCTATTTTTCCTTTTTTTTCTATCTGAAGCATTCCCTCCCAGCGCCAGACAGAAGACCTCCTTCCCCCCTCCCAGAAGCCCTCCCTCCCAACGTCAGATGCCCTCCCTCCCTCCCTCCCAGAAGCCTTCCTTCTCGTCGCCCCGCCGGACCCCGTCCCCCCGTCGGACCTCGACCCAAACCCTCGCTCTCTTGTTGTGATTTCTGATTTCTTATCTCTTGCATATGCGGGTTTTGATTTCTGTGGGGTTGATTTATGTGGGTTGGCGTTTTGATTTTTGTGGGCTTGATTTATAGGGTTGAACATACTTAGCTCCCACTCCTAGCTCAGTTTGTCTCTTTTCAAATATACGTGGGTTTCGATTTCTTTGATTTCTGATCAAATCTTGTGCTGTTGTCGGGACTGATATTAGGAATGGATTCATCGGACAAATCTTCGAAAAGAGATTAACATTGATGCCTATATGTCAAAAGCGCGTTTTGCGCTTTACGCTTAAAGCGATTTAGGAGGTTTGCACTTTTTGTGAGCTTTGCGCTTTAACAATTATGCTTTAAACAATATTTTATGTTCAATTGATTAGGGTTGAAAATCTCAAATTCAACTTCTACCCGAGAGGGAGAGTCCCATATCCTCTCCTCATTTTTTTTTTGGGGGGTTTTTTGATCCCATCCTTGTGTGTAATTTAAAACAGCAAAATCCAAATGCGGAATCGATCATAAATAATTGTAAATGTTGATCAACTGCCCAATATCAAGCAAACACATCCAAACTAGTACAATCTTATCTTAGTCATTCATGAGGAAAGAAAAAAGGGGTCAACAACAAATTTATATAATGAATGTTGTATTTGTTTTTGTAGGCGCATGCTTATATTGTTAGTTTCATATGAAGTAAGAGGGTGACACATTAAATCTATCTAACAAATAATCGACTTAGACTAAACATATCTTTATGTAGTTGAACATGTTTAATAAAAAAAAAATCTACATGTAAATGATTATAAATAGATATGTTGAAGAAGGAATAGTAGGATGTTTCGCATATTTTGTCATCTGACCGAACAACACGTAAACAAATGTGTTGGTGTGAAGGGGGTTATGGGTGTGGGGGGGGCAGTAAGTGGGTGGGAGGTGGGACTACTGACATTTTACACCAAACTTTACCTGCCTTTAAAGCTCTCCTTTCCCCCAGTTTTACAATCCTAACATATGCTCGTGTGTTATGGAATATATTCTTCCAGAGTACTCAAAAATATTGGTTTGGTTTGGTTTGGGTTGGCGGTTGTCTCATGGCCCCTTCAATTCGTATCCAAATATCTTTACTTGTTTGGTGTTGATGTAACGTTCTATTACTCCCCCCGTCCCCACCCCTTATACTTTGATCATTATCATGAAGGTTAAGCCTGTGGAAACATCAAATTACAACCTTATTTATTGTTTTTTTTACATTATTCATTATTTCTTGGGAAGAATAAAAATGTTAAAACTAGGGGAGTTTGTATATTAAAATAGAGTGGATGATTAACACTAACCTTTGTTTATTCCATTTTGTATAATTTCGAGTACAAGGCATCTCTAACTAACACAATAACCCACTAACAAACCATGCGATTTAAATAAATTCATGTAGGTATGAATCTTCTGGCATTTATCTAAATAAAGAAAAATGCTATTATTTTTTTCAACGACACTTGGTGTTGCTCTGCTTCTTGAGAACACTAAATACCGTCGAGCGAGCGACCTCTCTTTCTCCCACTCTGTTTTCCCTCCCAGCCCCTCCACTGGTAGGAATGACGAGCCGCCTACCTCCCGTCTACGAGGAACCAGTAGACGAGGATGACAACGTGAAGGGCCGTGGGGGATGCTCGAGCAAGGGACGGCTCACGTGGCGGGCATGGAAGGGAAGCAGGTTCTCCCTTGGACGTGCCAGCAGGGAGTCCCACCTCCGGATTCTGCTTAGCATTCTAGGCTGCCCACTGTTCCCTCTCTCCTTCCACCCAAAGCCGTCCATGGACAAAGTAAGAACTAGGGATTATTCCCCCTACATCATTTCCACACTAATTTATTCGAGCTCATACGTCCTTTCTGCATCTCGAAGGTGTCGTCCCCCGCACAGTACATAATCCAGCACTTCATTGCGGCAACAGGATGCCGAAAACTGACGGGGAAAGCGAAGACCGTGTTTCTCACAGGGAAAGTCACAATGGCGATGGTGGACGAAGATGTTGTGGTGGGGACTGGGATCCCGACATGGAAGGGGTGCTTCGTCATGTGGCAGATGGTCCCCGACAAATGGCTCTTCGAGCTCGTCGTTGGGGATCAGAAGGTCATAGCCGGATGTGACGGGAGGGTGGCCTGGCGGCACACTCCATGGCTAGGGACACACACGGCCAAGGGGGGCATTCGGCCCATCAGGCGTGCTCTTCAGGCGAGTACCTCTAATTATCCCTGATATGATGCAATGCTTCCTTCTATCTTAAGACTAATTGAACGAAATGCATAAGTATATCAACATTTTCTCGACATCTCATTTATATTTCCAAATTTAAAAACTAATTAATATTGTAGTAGTAGTAGTAGTACTAATAATTATAAAGATAATAATACTAAACAGAGATAATTGTTGCAGGGATTGGATCCTGTGGATATAGCCACGGTCTTCTTCACATCACGATTGGCGGGGGAGAAGGAAATTGCCGGCACGAAATGCTTCGTCCTTAGTCTGTGCGCTGACCAGAGTGACTTGATCGACAGGAGTGACAACACTGCCGAGACAATAAAGCATTCCGTGCACGGCTATTTCAGTCAAAGAAGTGGGCTCCTGGTTCAACTCGAGGACTCTTACCTCACCAGGATCCAGACGCCCGGGACGAGTCCCACCTACTGGGAAACCACCATGTCGACTGCAATAGGCGACTACCAGGCAGTCGACAGCGACCTCATGATTGCACATACAGGCCGATCCACGGCAGTCATCTCCCGGTTCAGCGAGGATATGAGAGCAGGACCTACGGTGACGAGGATGGAGGAAAAATGGTCGATAGATGATTTTGCGATGGATGTCGTGGGGCTATCGGTGGACAGCTTTATTCCACCTAATGATGTTAGGGAGCAGGGGGAGTTGTGAACATCGTGTCTATTTCTCATTGTGTAGGGATTGGAAGTATAAGTAGTTAATCATATTTTGATTTGGACTGGGAGTTGCCGACCATGTTAACGAGTTGGGCCCATTAACGGCCTGTTAATGGGCCCTGTTTCATGAGATGGGCCCATCTTAAAGGGCCCAAAATGGTAAATTGTTAACAAGTCAGGACATGCTGGCGCTTTTACATTACTCCAGTGATCGAATCGGTGGAGGACAGCAAAACACGGACATGCTGCCTGGTCACGTCTGCCGCACGTGCTCCCTGCGCAAAAGGGGGTGGCAGCATCTCCACCATCGCTCCACGGTCGACGATCAGACGCCTTCGCCGGCCTCTCATGACTCGTCTTCTCCTGTCGGCCCGCCTCCGTTGGGGTGGCGTTTGCGAAGACCGCTGGTCTTGGCGTGTTCGCCACTCGAAGCATTGGTTCGGAAAGCTCATTCACTCCGCCGAGCCCGTCGTTTGTCGTCCTTCCGTTGGCGATCTCCCGGCCGTGTGTCACTGTTGACACAATGGGCTATCTTGGGCCTGTTTTCTGACGAAGCCCATAGTAGACGCGACGCCTATGAAAGAAAAGACAAGACGCTCGCACCAGGCCTACAATCCCAGTCTACATGGACTACACAACTGGACGGTGACCCCGAGATTAGTGGGAGTCTACGGCCCACGTCTGCACGGTCACACGTCGTAAAGGCCGAAATGTTATCTCCGAAATCAGCGGAGTCTACAACCCATATCCACTCAGCGTGCACGTCTTAACGGACGGTTATTAACCCCGAAGTCAATGGAGTCTACAACCCACGTCTACACGAGTGGCACGTCTTATAAGACAGTTTGTTGGCTCCGAGATACTCGGGGGTGGTTAAGATTAGAGGATCTTCAAAGGTTGTAACAGACCGGGTATAAAAGGGAAGAGATCTCCCTTGGAAAAANAGATAGTTTGTTGGCTCCGAGATACTCGGGGGTGGTTAAGATTAGAGGATCTTCAAAGGTTGTAACAGACCGGGTATAAAAGGGAAGAGATCTCCCTTGGAAAAAGCACGATCAAATCAGCCAACAGAAGCTTATCTTACTCGTCACCCCTTAGATTGTTAGGATTCCCCGACCTGGGCGAAACCCTTAAGGTTTCATTGGTCTTCACCTCCACCGTTAGAGTGAGCAACCGTAGCTCCGACAGTCAAACTCCGCCATCACTTCCATCGTCAGAGTGAGCAACAGTAGCTCTGGTACCCAAACTCTGCCTTCACTTCCACTTTCAGAGTGAGCAACCGTAGCTCTGGTAACAAATTCCCGCCAACACTCCAACGCCAGGACGAGCCACCGTAGTCCTGGTACACGATTCCGCCTTCGACTCCGCCACCAGGGTGAGCATCCGTAGTCTTGGTATCCACGTCCGCCTCAACATTCGACCACACTCTCGTCCACCAGGCCCAGCAACCAAGTTTTCGCCATCCAGGGAGTGCAAGTCTACAGCGTTCTGTTATCCAGTCTACGACGTCGTTGCCCGGATTCTCAAGTCCACAACGTCCAGCGCCAAGTCTACGACGTCCCCACCGTCCAGAGTCGCAAGACTGCAGCATTCAGCAACAAGTCTACGACCTCGCCTCTTAGTCTACAGCACCCGGAAGCAAATCTACGATGTTGTACCGCCGTCCTTGTTTTCGTTTTTATAGCTGTAAGCACCATTTCCTTATTGTAAGACCTTGCATATTCAATTCAATCTATTTCATTTACTTACTGGCGACCACATCTACAAACCCTGTGAGTATTATTGCCAAATATTTCCAACGTGATCCGTTTTCGACGTGAATAGTTACTCTTTCCTTAAAGCTTTGAATGGCTCGGAGGATCCGCGGATGGCCGCTGGGGTTGCGTTTTGTGGCGAGCGTTGTAGGGAGAGGTCGAAGGTGTGTTATGCTGATTCTGAACTAGGAGGTCTTCGGTTGGATCATTCGGATGATGTTAGCTGGTTTTCTGTTAAGTATTTGATTGAAAATTATTTTAGTGATATTTTGTGAAGCATCTGCTCGCTTTTCTGTACCAAATTCAGATCCATTGCATTAGATTTTCAGAAACGAGGCTATCCAATTTTGTAAACTGCATTGGGCTTTATTCCAAACTGTCATTTGCGAGAAATTCGTTGAGACCGGAAAATTTAGGGCTAAACTCCTTTCCATGAAGTTGATCTTGGGTCCTATGTATGGTCACTGTCTGCCTGTGGTTGTGATGCAAGCAAGAATATAGTGTCATGGAGGCAGGCAGAATGATCAATTTTGCATGTTAAACAGTGGAATTTTAGCTGAGTCGGATTGCAAATTGTGGAGGTTGGAAGACTGCATGTCAATTTCGAGGCAATTTGAGGCCTGTTAGAATTTTTTGTTTTCTATTAGTTGCTTCCTGCATTATGCATCTTAGTTTTCTCAGACTGAAGCATGGTAATGCTCAAGGTCATCGAATTAAATAGGATTAGTCTGAAGCATGTGCGAAGGATAAGCATATACATAAGGGAGCTTAGCGATTCAGTCATTTACAAATACTAATACTCAAGATATTGTATTTGGTGAACCAGGCTCTTTTGAAGTTGAGAAGGGAATAGATTTTTCGGCCTATCATGATTATTGTCGGTAAAGAAGTTTCTTCGTTCCATGCTTTTCCAAGGCTTACTTCTTTTCTACTTTCTTTCTAGTATCATGTCTTTAGCCTTCTAATTATGGTTTATTGGTGTGAAAGGTAATTTAGTTTGATTGTGTCAAAACCAAAGTAGTAGACATATCCTCATTTTTGGGCCAAATGAGTTTATAGTGATTTTGGTTCTTCCTAAATGAAGCTCCCATGGCTTGAAGTATCCTCTCCTTGTTATGCGGCTAGCTTGTATGGTTTTAGCAGGCGAAACGCGTGCGGAATGTCATGACATATTGCAACCAGCTTATTTGTCGATGGAGATGATCGCGCAAGTCTGATGACTTTCTTATCTTGAACTTGGGGTTAAAATTTGTGTTTGCATTTCATGTTCAATTTATTGCTTTACAGATGACCTCTTTGGAGTACCACATTTCAGATGGAGGAAGAGTTTGCATTGCTCAAAAGGGCCTTCAAAGCGGCTGGACTTACTGATGAAAGGATAGCCTATATAGTCCATGTAACATTTTCCTTCCTGTTTCACCCTTCCCCTTCACTCAGTTTCTAGTTATTTGCTAATTTAGAAAATTTGTAATATTCATAGTTGATGCATTTGTTGATTTTATAATATTAAGGATGTTTTAGGAATGTCACATTAGATTTCTTTTTTAGTATAAATAAGGTCTTAAGGTTTTTAAGGAGGACATTATTATTCAATTTTTAAGAATTTCTCGATGTTTTCTTATAAACCCTAGAATTCGTTATCGTTCCTTTCGTCCTATTCGTCATCTCCTAATTTTTCTATGTTTTCTCTTATTTACGCTATTATACTTGGCATCTGAGCCTAGTTTCTACTTGAGGATTAGAGTTTGGGATTTTATGATGGCTAATCGTGGTAGAGGTCGTGGAGAGGGGTTCAACACCAACAGACATAACGTGCTGATATGCGAAGTATGATTGAAGATTTATCGCGAGTAGTCCATCTACTGCAACAGGAACTTGTGGGAGCCTGAATGGGGATTCCGAAATGCAACCATAACCCCTTAGACATACTGGAAGGTAGTACTGAAGATGAATATGATGAAATCGAAGTCAACTCTTTTCGTGAAGCTGGACCAATAAACAACACTGGAGGAGGTGGACTGAAGGAGAGGCTAATTCATGCCCTAAATCTCATGGTGGGATCAAGATTGAAGTGGTTGATTGTCACAGAAAAATGCATGCTGATGATTTTCTTGTCTAGGAGACTCATCTAGAAAATTATTTCGAATGGAAACCTATGGCGGAGGCAAGAAAAGTACTCTTTATGAAGCTGAAATTGAAAGGAACTACACTTCAATGATGGAAGAGAGTTGAAGAACAACGTTCCCGACAAGGAATGCCAAAGATCAGTACTTGGGAGCACATCAAGAGTAAGTTGCGAAAACAGTTTTTACCGACATATTACACTATGGAGTTGTGTGAGAAGTATCACGCCCTAAGACAAAATTCTCTATCGATGATGAATATACTGCGGAGTTCAACAATCTGACTGTTCAAGTTGGATTGAATGAAACCAATGAGCAATCCACGTCTCGTTATCTAGTAGGCTTGAATAGATCCATCAGGGATGAGATGAGTGTGATTCGTGTATTCAACATGGAGGATGCTCGACAATATGTGTTGATGGCTGAGAAGAAGGTGGCACGTTGGAGATAAACAACCATCATATTGTAGATCATATGGAGGTTTTAGTGTTGATCAGCCACGCCGAGTTGATCAACGACCATATAGGTTGGCTCGGGGACTATGTCATCTTATAGAAGTGATGTGAATAACAAGGGAAAAGCTGTAGTTAATCCTGTAGATAAAAGAACTTCCAAATCTGGTCCCAATAGTAGCTCCAAATTACGTTTCTTCACATGTGGGGAGCACAGGCATATGTCGTATGCATGTCCACAGAAGAGGGTGAACTTAGCTAAAGTAGAAGTGGATTTTGGTAAGGAATATGAATATCATGATGAGGATGAATAAATTGATATTTATCCGGTCCGAGGGGAATCACTCTCCTTGCCTAATGACCGACCTGTTTTCTTTAGTTTATAACTTTTTGGACTTTGTTTTTACTTAGTGTTTGGGCCATTTATTTATGGTTTATTTTGGAGCTAGTTTAACCCATTTTGATTCCTCTATAAATATGACATCTTTATTTAGGGTTAAACTAGAAAATTTTGAAGAATTTTCCTAAATTTGAACTTTATGCAATTTCTCTTAGACTTTAGTGGATTTTCAAGCGTGATGAGAATTTTCGTAATCGTATCTGATTGTGTAACGTTCAACCCTTGTGACAATCCCAATGGTGCGTTGGCTGTATTTGTGGCCATCCTGATCCTATCTCATTGGTTTGTTTCGTCCGTTTCTGTCCATTCTGTCTTCGACGGTCTTTCCCGTTTCCGTCCTCGGACACGCGTCAAGGGGGTTAATTAGCTGTGAAGCATTCTTTGCATTCTCATCTCCAAGAGGTTGAGAAATTATTGCACACATTCACACGAAATTCGCCATTCCTTGACATTGCCATTAATCTGAATTCCATCCGCGCACAATACTTGGTCTAATAGTCGTAGTTTATTATAAGAGAGGCTCGAGTTAAATATCTGAAAATGTAACTGTATTAAAAGAAAACTGAGTGTTTTTGCCATGGTGGTCTTAATCGACCGAATATCAACCCGATCCAGATTCCCATTATCAATAATAAAATATAATTCAGTTTCTTACATGGGAGTTGGGATTGGTTAGTTGAGAGATTGGGGCGGGGGGGAGAGGAAGGAAGAGAGCTTGCGGCACAGACTGCTGGAAAATCTCAAGGCAAAAAGAAAGGGTGGGGGAGGGCATAAAGATGGCCTGCCACTTATTTTTCATCTAAAACCTAAACCCAATCTCAATCCTTCTCTCATTCTTGTATTTAACCAACATTCAACCCGATTCTTATCTCACCAACAACACACTAAACAAGTGTGTGTTAGTTCACTTTGCCATTTTCCCCCTTTGTTCTTCTTACCAAGTTCCCCGTGTGTTGTTGAGTGTTTGATTTGGTGCTTCTCTTATCCAACCACTCTCATAAACTAACAAGAGAAGTAAACAAAAGAAAAGAGAAAAAGACTACCCGGCCAAACAAAGAGCGTGTCTGTGTCCTCGCTGCTCACTCTTGCGGTCGAAAGAAACTCACCTGCCGAGCTTTGCCCTTCCTTGACAACTCGAAGAAAATGGAGGGAATTTATGTGAGGTTCTCACCCGACATGATTCCAAGGGTGTTGGGTAAGAGTCGGTTGTGTCTACTGAGGAATAGTGGCTGCCTCGTGTTCTGCCGGGGTGACAATGTATATAAGTCAGGCTCGGTGACCTGGGCATTGGCGAGTGCTGATCACGGTGCCGTGGTAATGGACCCCGGAAGTTTCATTATTACGCCGAGTGGTAACGACCAGGCTGCGGTTAAGGATTTGGTGCCTTATAGTGGGCAGATCCCGTCATTGGTTCAGATGGAGGGTGGCATCGGAATCACGAGATTCTTGCGAGGGAAGAATTTCTTCATTACCGGTGCAACCGGGTTTCTGGCAAAAGGTACACCAACGCATTTGTTTGATTGTCAGAATCATTTCAGTTAGTTTTTGACATATGTAAATAGGCTGATGTGCAGTTCTTGGTCTATGCAGTTCTTGTCGAGAAGATTTTGAGGACAGTGCCCGACGTGGGTAAGATCTACGTACTAATCAAGGCAAAGACGGAAGAATCTGCAAGAGAACGATTGACTCGAGAGGTACATTATATACGCTTTTGGTGATCTTTTATGAGCTTCAGGTGACCCAGATTCTGAAGAGCTTCCTGGTTTTGTTTTCCCAGATTATAAATTCCGAGCTCTTTGGTTGTATCCAACAAACTTATGGGAAATCCTTTGAAGCATTCATGACGAGTAAACTGGTTCCTGTTATGGGAGATGTCTCTTCCTCGAGCCTTGGTATCAGGGAGGATATGTTAGACTCCATCAGCAAAGAAGTACACATTATTGTGAACTCGGCTGCGAACACCACATTTGATGAAAGGTACGCTTGCTTTTATTTCTTTCGCATCTATTGACCCGATAAATTATTCTATTAACTACATTTTCGGTTACAGATATGATGCTGCACTCGACATAAACACCAAAGGACCCTGTCATCTGATGAACTTTGCGCATCGATGCGAGAAACTGATAGTCTTCCTGCAAGTGTCCACGGGTAAAATCTGGAAAAGTTGATGTTGACGATTGCCTAATTTCACGTAGAAGTATTTTAATTCTTCTCTATGTTTCCGGAGCAGCGTACGTTAATGGACAAAGGAAAGGAAAAATTAAGGAAATGCCATTCTGTGATGGTGATAACACCATAGTTTTGGACAACCTCGGCAATGAAAGAATGAAGTTGGCAACCGTCCCTGTGTTGGACGTTGAAAGAGAACTATCCTTAGCAGAGGAGTGCCAAAGAGACTTAGATGATCATTCTGCTGCTCAACAGATGAAGGAATTTGGTTTGGAACGGTAAAAGACCCTCGCCGATCCAGTTATTCTTGATTTTGATCAACTGTCTGTGATATATTCTTTCGGATTAACATGACTGCTTTCAGGGCGAAAAAATACGGGTGGCAAGACACGTACGCATTCACCAAGGCTATGGGGGAAATGATGATTGACAAAATGCGCGGAGACATCCCTGTGGTCATAGTTCGGCCCAGCATCGTCGAGAGCACTCTCAAGGAGCCATTTCCCGGATGGATGGAAGGAAACAGGATGATGGATCCCGTCGTCCTGTACTATGGAAAGGGGCAGCTAAGCGGATTCCTCGTGGACCCGGACGGAGTTCTCGATGTGGTGAGTTTGGAAACTTTTTTTACTTGGACAAATATCATAAGTTCGCCAAAGGCTACATATAGGATAACTCCTCCACAGGTCCCTGTCGATATGGTAGTCAATGCTACCCTCGCAGCAATCACAAAACATGGGAGTGCTGGGAAGTCGGGGATCAGCGTGTACCAGATAGCTTCATCGGTTGTGAACCCTCTCATGAATCGAGAGCTGGCCAGGTTGCTCTATGAACATTATAGCGCATCGCCTATTATGGATTCCCAGGGGAGGCCTATTCCAGTCTCCTCAATGAAGCTGTTCAGCTCAATGGACGAGTTCACCGAGTACCTCCATCGCGAGTCCTCTCAAAGGAGTGGTCTAGCGGCCAAATCCGTATCAAATGCGAAGCTCTCACAGAAACTTGAAGTTATTTGCAGGAAATCGGTGGAACAAGCTAAGAACTTAGCAAGCCTATATAAGCCGTACACATTCTACTGCGGAAGGTGAATGGGCATCACCCATGAACCAAATACTCTTACCACACATCATTGCAGAAACATTTTGACAGTGGCCACGACAATTTGCAGGTTTGACAACAGCAACACAGAGCAACTGAGGGAGAGCATGTCTGAGGACGAGAACATGATGTTTGGATTTGACGCCCGCAGCATAGACTGGAACGAATACATAACCAACGTGCACATCCCAGGGCTGAGACGTCACGTGATGAAAGGAAGGAACTTGGTTAGCTAAAAGGACAATAGTCGCGACCACAGTCATACGGCTTACGTAAAAATATTCTGCTTTCTGTGTGGTCTCATGTCTTAAAGTTTATCGTTCTACATGAAACTGTTAAATCTCTGAGTATGTCATATCTCATCATGCATTGCAACTGCAAATGGGTACGACTACAATCCTAAACCCAATTGTCACTAATATTTTCAGGCAGATCTTTCTAATATTAAATAAAAAGTATGAGCTCGGAAAAAGAAAAAGACAAAAAAAAAAACGATCCATGAACTTTGCAATTCTTGTGAAAGTTATTAGACCCATCGCTTTGATGACATGGAGTACAAGTGACCTTAACTATCTCCCCATCATTACCGAGATCACGGTCGTTACCAAGCAAGACTATCCCTGTTAGAGCAGTTTTTTCTCCTCCGATAGCAACGACAGGGAAAAGAGAGGTGGTTACACCTGTGTATGTAGTTTTTGTCATCTGGAGTAGGAGTCGTCATCATCATCTAGATCTAGGCTTACATTTGAACTCGGCCAGAAGCGCGATATGGTCAGAGGACCACTCCTGAGAAGGGAGAGCTGTGTTTTTTCTTAAGCTCTCCTCGTCCAGGAGCTCCAGCAAGGTTTCCACAGTTAGAGTGTCCGCTGCATCAAAAAATACAACAAGAAAGAGATGCATACACATATTGTTAGTGCAAAAGCTTGGAGAATAACGAGCTGGGGTTTCAAGGTAGAAGTACATCTTGGTAATCTCACCAGTGTAAAATATGTAATCCAAGGTGCCAATGAAATCCCTTGTGCAGTTAGTAAACAGTGGTTCGTTGGTTGTGGTGTCCATCCTCATCTTTTGCTGCTCCAAGATAGGAGTCCCCCCAACTCTTGCGAAGGATGAGTAAGCACTCACCTACAAATCCAACCATCACCAAATTCCTCAAGTTACTATGATCACTATAACATTTATATTTTCTAGACCATCCACACCAACTATTGTTTTAAAACAGCAAGTTTTTTGGCGGTGATTCAATGAATACCAGCGGCAACTGATGAGACAACTTGCTCAGAGGACGCAATATCCCTATCGGATCAACTGTCAAATCCACATGTGCCGGATCGACCTTCCCCATGGCTACTAGACAATGTGATGCACTGCGATGAGTTCAGCTGGGAAAGTGATCAGTAAAATACATAATTTTATTTTTTGCATTACAAGATTTCGTTAAATCAGACGTGATTGCAGACAAACCTTCCCGGAACTGAATTAAAATCTCCACAAACCAGCATGGGGATATCGGCACTGATGGCTATCTTTTCTAATCCCTTCAAAAGAGTGTGCATCTGAAAGAACAAAAGAAATGATAAAGCACAAACTTATGCCTAAAGCAAATATAGATTCTCAAACTCAGTGATGCTGCCCAAAGATGACGCAAAGGGATAACCTGCCAAAGCTTCACGTCTTTAAGGTCGTGATGGACATTGATGTGAGTATTTGCCTGTAGAAAAACTTGTCAAACATTCATTCTCTTTCTTTGGAATAGTCATTTGTGTGTAGGTCACACTTGTTCCCAACAACTATGGTATTACACAACTTATCATGCACTAAACAAAATGCCTGATAAGAGCCATTCCAACGGATGAAGAAGAGATAAGCTATAGGAACATAAAGACAGAATCAGTAGACAGAGTAAAGTATAAATTCCTACCACACAAAGGAGCTGTCGCTTTCCGAGGTTATCACCTCCATAACCAATTTTTGACTCCAGAACAGCAATCAGGGCAACATTATCCTGTCACCAATGCTTGTCAATACAACAACTGTTGCAAATAACAAACTTAAGGATATGAATAGAAGAAGGTCACGAATCAAATTCATCAATTTGAAAGGCATCCGCCATGCAAAAAGAGAGTCGGGGGACAGTGGACATAGTTATTTCACACGCATTTTTTCCCATGCCTCATCACCAAGGCTCGTAGCTGCCCTCTTTTTGTGATTGTGAAAATAAAAGAAAAATTTAACTAAATAGGAGAAGATTATCCACCTTAACCATTCTGTTCAAAGCAGCTTTTTTTTGTGTACTGGGAACTATGGCCTCTGTAAGAGATTGGGCAGCTTTATTAAATTCAACCTTCACAGGAAAAATATCAACTTATTTCAGCGTAGAAAGAGAGAAAAAAACCATGGAAAATGGCCAAATTGGGAAAGCTATGGCACCTCATATTTCTTGAGATTTGAAAATCTGTCTCTACGAAAAAATGTTGCACAACCATCAATCAGTTCGTTCTTCCCGGTGTAAACCTGCAAAGGATAAACATATTAAGAACTGAAAGTCTGAAATGAAAACTTAGAGGAGCAGTGAAACCATATAGCTTTTATACACAACCTCATTCGTCCTTCTCTTGTATAAAGCCTCATATCCATGCTTATCCAGTTCAGGTGCGAAAAATTCCTCAAAGTGATTGCTTTGTACCTGAGAGTCCGTATACCGACACAGAAAAATGATTAGCCGATAAATTGGAACGACCAGTGAAGCAAACGGATCACACATTTCCATACCTCCTGAAGACAAACAATATCTGCCTGGTATGTAACAATTTCTCGAAGGAGATTCTGTCGGCGATAAGGCCAAGAAAGAGCCCAGGAAGGGCAGTAACCATATAGCTCATCTGAGGCATACCGGTCAGCCAAAATATTGTAGGAAAGCACCGTGAAGTTGCCAGAAGAAGGGTGAAAATCTGGCCCTGAGTGTCCTAAAACATCGACCCCGTTGACAGTGATCAACCTTCTGGGAACAGGCGAAGGAGCAGGGATGACGTGGTTAGTCAATGAAGTATAGGGTTTCCCAATGGGAAGCTTAGTCTTTGCGTCCAATACAATACAGTCAAGCCGAAGCTTATGACCGATGTCATCCGGTGTTGGTGTATAAGTCTTTGAGCGACCCACTTCAATTAAGGCTTCACCATTATTCTGATGGGCAGCTGTGGAAGGATATAAGGGTGCAGAACCATTTGTCAACCTAGAGCTGGATAGAGAACCTGACAAAAAATTAACAGTTCCTGCTCCTGAACTATTTGGCCTTCCAAATAACTCGTCCTCCTCATTCCTATTTTCACTGGTGGCAATAGCAGCACGCTCGTGCAGAACACGGTGATGTTGCCATGCGTCTGAGAAGCACTTAGGAGAACAATGGTAACTTTTTGGAAAAGGGATATTGGCCTTAACACAGCCCGTACACTGCAATGTTGCTTGCTCAGATGGGTGAACACTACAAGTAACAGGTTTATTGTCACTTTGTATTCTATACCTGCAAAGACAAATGCAAGTGAAAAAATTAAAGCTGCTTCAATGCTTCCTCCGAACAATTAATTTATCAACAACTATTAATCACGAACAACAGTCGTGAGAACAGCACAGCAGAAAACAAGACATGGACAAATTTTTCTAAAGCCAACAATTTTTATTGCATTATAGAGGAGTCATACGCTCTTCTTGACCAACGGTAGGGGGCAGTAGCATTGATACCAATACAAGAGGAAACAGAAAACCATTCAATGGCAGACTCAATCTTCAAACAAACGTCATGCTCATTTAGATGCAATCATTTGCCTTCATGTCCCACATGTGACAGTCAGCCTCGAATAAGAGTTGAGCCACACAAATGCGCAAATTAGCAGGTACAACATATAGTCAAGGAACCTTGGACAGACGAGGCATGAGTTATTGGAAAATAATGAAAAAATAAAACTAAAGCGTATCTAAGCAAACAAAATGAGTCGACTTGTTCATAGAGACAAGGAGCACAAATAAACCACCAACAACAGTTCATCCACCATCCACCAGAAAACAAAAGTGCGCCAAACAAGCAGTTACCACTTATATCCCAAGAAGTGGCCGTGGACGGGGCTAGACTGGGGGTTATCATCCGGGTACAGGGTGTTATCAGAGGCGCGGAGCACGTAAGGAGTAAGCTCGCAGCCAACGACCGGAATCTTAGTCGCCAGGTGCACCCGCAGCTCGCTCAGCATACCTCTCGATGTCGTTGGCGAAATCCAACCCCTTACAGGCAGTCACCTTTTGTTATCAACGGCTGAAACCAGGTAGAAGATAGTCCAGTTATCCCCGTCCGGATCCCCATGAAGAGCGGCAGGCCGCCCGTCGTCCAATCTCGCCGGAGGAGTAAAACCCTAGGCGGTTAACGGAAGTGGTCACGGCGAAGGGAGGGGAGGGTTTAAAAGAAGTTGAGGCCGAGTAGTTGGGTTTTGATGGGATGTGGCGAATTGGGGAGTGAAGAAGCGGCCGTGTGATGATGATTGGTGGTTTTTGTCCCCCGCAGGGGTGTTTTAATTGCAAGTGGAAGTTTTCTTGAGTGAGAGGGTTAGTTAGGGAAGTCGTTTTGGACGAGTCTCCTGATTGCCTGCTTCCCCCGCTTTAAATCACATCGCATCACGGCACCTGAACTATAATTGAGAACGATTCAAGTTGGATATAAATTCAAACGAGTACGTGTGTTTGAAGAATGAATTTTGGGCTTCGTCATTAATGGGTTGAAGAAGTAAAACTACGTATGACTACTACTCGATGAGTGCTTTCCGAATAGGAGCGTGAAATCAATGTCGCTTGAAAAGTCTGTATGAGCACCACTCGAGGAGTGCCTCCCGAACAGGAGCCCAAGATTAGCGCTACCCGAGAGGTACTTTTCGAGAACGTCAAAACTATACAGCTCGAGATTCGGATAGCCTTTCACTAGTCGAAATCCCGTAATATCTCAAGGAAACTCCCGTTAAACCACGTTTGGCTACGGGACACGTGGAAAACCGAGAGAGGCCGACCAAAGTACGACGTGCATGGCTCTTACAAAATAGGGATTCAATCGTGTGCACGATCTGAGCGGATCATCGATTAGCTTAATAATCTTAACCGCAAGATTCTGATAATATAAAAGGCAGAAAGAACACAAAAAGCAACACAACCAATCACATAAAACCTAGATTACGTCAAAGTCTTTTGTTTTTGCTCTCTTTCCAAGTGTCCTAAACCCAGCGACTTGAAATCATCCTCTATTATCACTACATCCAACCACCGATCCACCAAGGTAGATTCTATTAAAGGGATCTGCCGTAGCGGCCGTTCATTTATCGACCAACGTGAAGACCCGTCGTCGTTCTTTTATTGTTCAGTCCTTTTCGTTATATTTGTAAGTGTTGCAACGATCCAAAACTTGTAATTCAGTATTGTTCAATTTCAGTTCAATTGTTGTTTCCGTTTCAACTTGCGTTCTTTTATTTTACGGCGATCACAAATCGCTGTAAAATTCGACACATGTTGCGGAGACATATTCTGCGCCAACACGTTTTTGACGACCACAGTGGGTGTCAAATTATTATGGATTCACAAAGCCTCTTAAGAGATGCCTCGTGCCACAAAGAATGCTACAGGGGACCCTGAAAAAACAGGGGAACTCAATGTGAACCAGATTGAAAGTGATTAGGATGTGCCCATAAGGCCTCGGAATAACCATTGACTTGATCATTCAACTAATAACTTTCTAACTAAGCAAGAATTTGGTAGTGCTATAAGAGAACTGAAATTGGGTTTAGCAACAAGTCATAGAGAATTGAAAATGCGAATGAATGAGAATCATCAGGAGTTGATAGATATCATAAGTCTCCTTAAGGGTGATATATATGAGAAAAAGAGTGAGCATTTAGGAGAAAAGTCATTTATGGGTGATGCTAAGGCTGCTGAAAAGTAGGTTAATGGAAGTACTTATAACGAGCGTATTAAACCACATCCTGTTAATTCTAATGGAGCTTATGGAGTTGGTGTGGGTAGTTCAAAAAGTACAATGCCTGAGTCTAACAAGAATGTAAACCCCGCATTCATAGATCTTGAACAGAATGTTTGTCCAGCTTATTCTCCCCTAGGTCGACGAAGGGACACTGAGAGTTTTTACCATAAACCTAAGGAAAATGTGGTTAATCCAAAAACAAATCCTAATCTTTTACTCGACTTAAGTGGGCAAATCGCTCGAGTCGTAGCTCAGATGGTTCCAAGTGTAAGGACTGAAGAAGTGTGCATGTATAGGACTCCAATTCCCAAGTATATTAACGAGGAATAGAGATACTTCGATGATATATATGATTCCTAGTTTTACCTTATTTTCGGGGAAGATTAAATTACTCATGTGGAACATATAACTAGGATTTACTTATCAGATGGGGAAAATGTCGAATAACAACATGTTAAAGCTCAAACTATTTCCTAATTCCCTAGCTGGAGATGCATTTTGTTGGTATTCGAGACTTCTCCTTAATACCATTCTGAATCGGGTCGAGATGCAGACCCTATTCCTCAAGGCATTTGATAAATTTGATTCAGTGACTTCTCTAGGAGAGATCATTAGGATGAAACAACTATATGGGGAAAGTCCTGCTCTACTTTTAGTAAAATTTAGGAGAAATCTATTGAACTGCAAGACAGCCTTAGCTGAAAGAGATCAACTCGAGATAGCACATAATGCTTTGTCACTAGAAATAAGAAAGAAACTCTAGGGAAAGCGTTTTCGAGATTTCCATTATCTCTCGAGACGAGCAACTGGGTATCATAATCGCTTGCTAGAAGAGTTTCACTCACTTAGGAATTGTCAAGTAGAGCCTTGGGCAGAAATTGATGTTGCTGAGTTTATAAAAGGGGAATCAACAGTGTGCGAGCCCCTAGTGAAGAAAAAATCTAAAGCTCAAGTTTCTTAAAAATCTGATGAATAAAGGAAATTCTCTTTTGACATAGAACAGATGGACAAAATCTTTGATTGGTTGTAACAGAAAAGACGTATAAAACTTTGGTCTGGACATAAGTTGCCGCAGAATGATCGAGAAAAACATAGGAAATATTGTAAATGGCATGGAACGTTTACTCATGCAACTCAAGAGTGCATACATTTCAGGAATTTAATTCAAGACTTGGTCGAGTCAAAAGAATTACGATTTGCTAAAGTGAATGAGTCGAGTATAGTGGATGATAATCCCTTTGGCGAAGAGCATATAATCCATATGTATTCTCTCGAGGCTGAAAATAAGTGTGCCAAATGTAATACTGATGACGATGTTATGCACTTTATCTCAAGACATACGTTCGTAATATATCGCAGGGAATCAAAGTGTCGGGGAAATCACTGTTGCCAATGGACTTTTCAATCACTTAGTCGAGATGAAAGTGGTGAATTGTCCAGTTCGAGAAATTCCTGATGAACATTGTCACTGGCATTTGGATTCCACCCATACCACAGACAAGTGCCTCAACTTTCGCATGTATCTACAGATGAACAAAGACAGCCTTTGGTATGATTTAACTCAGCTCGAGGAGGTGGCAATGGGAATTGTGCCATCATACTCTCGCTTTGCCCCAAATCATACTTCGGGGAGTTCCTCGTCCAGATCTGTCGGATGCATGTGCGTGGATGTGGACGTGTGTATGACCGTGAGAAGATTGGGCTTGTTGTTCGAGAACAAGCACCTTACAAGCATCCAAAAAAGGATGTCCCTGCTCCCGAGTTTTCCAAGGTTGAGAAGGCATCCGCTGAAGCAAAAGGAAATGAAGTAGTTCGGATCAATCCGAAACTGATTCAGGAAGTACTTCCTAAAGCTACTTCAGATGTCAACCAATAAGGAAATTGAAATTAAGCTCAAAGGCAAGATCACAGGTAACCTCACCACAAATTGGTGCTATGGTGATTGAGCCTAACGTGCAGGAAATTTGGGGATATGATCCCGAGAAGAAAGATTTTGTTTACATCAAGATTTTGTAGGAGAGCCTGTGGAGGACCTACAATCAGAATGGCAACGAGTTTGTAAGAAAGCAGTGATCCTGAAGGCAGTACGCAAGAGAATTCTAATACATACTCAGAGGGAGGCTAAGGAAAGCAAAAGTGTTTCATCAAAAGATGCGAGTGAGCTTCGAGATGGGGCACAACAAGTGGAAGGTGAAGAAGAGGTAGATTACGATGACTATGTGGATTACACACCAATACAAGAGGGGTCTTCTTGTGAACACCAGGAAGACGGAGACCCCATGGGGACATGCAATGTGGTCGAGCTACCCACATGCTTCTCGTGAGAAGGTAAAAGAGTCATGATTGCTAATGGCATAGTACGCAAAGTTCCTAGACCAAGTGATAAGTGCCCAAAGGGATCCCCACTCCATTGGTTCGAGAAACCCTCTCTCGGGATGAGGCAACATATCCATTCCATGTACATCACGACGGACTTCGATGGATTAAGGATGAATAAGGTGCCAGTCGATAATAGAGCTACGGTCAACAATGGGTTAAGAAAGGTGGCAGTTGACAGATACAAGGATGTCAATTACTCTTTAATGGGAAGAGGTCAGAATGCATTGGAGTGTTCTTAGTAAACCTCCAGGTCGGGAGACACGAGATGGAGATCGCCTTCTTTGTGTTGGACATTGCGTCAGCTTTCAATGCTCTCTTGGGTCGAGATTGGCTCCATAAAGCGGCTGTTATACCTTCGACTCTGCACAAAGAGTTGATGATATGGCTTGATGATGAAGTAGAACTTGTGCGGGCTGATAAGAACCATTGTTCTTGTGAGACTAAGTCTCTATATTTCATTGCAGAGCCCGGACAGGAGAAACAGGAGAAGGATAATCAGGAAAACCGGTCGTTGAACCCCGAAGTTGAGAAGGTCATAATCCATCAGGCTGAGGCAACAAGAAACGAGCCTCCAATAATACCAACTGGATGGAGAAGTGAAGATGATGGCACTCCTCGAGCTAGAGGCTTTACCCCACTATTCAACTTTTGTAGAAGTTCCATGGGATGAAGAGCTCGAAGAGAATCCGGGGGTAGTCGTGGCTGAAGAAGGGATCCCCATTACCATTACTTGGATGGGTGAGAGGCCTCGAGGGATGCCTGAAGAGGATATCGTCCTTACTCAAGCCGCAATCAGAATCGGGGATATGGAGGTCTAGGTCGGGACCTACTCAGGACGGGACGAGGAAGGAAATCAGAATCATGGTGATGCGGAGTTGGAGCTCGATAAACTCCTGCAAGAGGGCACCTATGAGAATTGAAGAAGAAGAAGAAGATCTGGTCCACGTGCACTAAGAAGCGCGTCCCTTAGGGTGTTTAAGTCGTGAAGAAAAAGTGCGTTGCATCCATCGTTGTCATTTTCTGTCAGTTTTAGGCCATTTTTAGGTGTTTATTCTTTACAACTCGACGACACTAGTCGAGAAACCTTGTTTTTGGCATCAGACCCTTTGATTAGTGTCATTCTTGGTTTATAGGAAAATCCTAGACACGTATATGAGTGCTATTCTAGACAATGAGCTAGCGTCTGCCTTAAGAGGGTTGTTGTGCGAATTTCGAGATCGTTTCGCTTGAGATTACACGGAAATGCACGGATTAGATAGAAGATCGGTAGAAGAAAAACTCTCGATTCGAGAAAACTTTAAACCTGTGCAACAAGCTCCACGAAGAATGGTGGCGAAGTAAGTAAGCTCGTGTATGAAGAAGTAAAAACAACTTTTTCAAACTGGGTATATCAGGACATCCAGATACACGAAATGGATCTCGAGCATCGTTTCTGTAGTGAAGAAAAATGGTAAAATTCAAGTGTGCATAGATTTTTGAGATCTAATTAAAGCAATCCCAAAAGATGAATATCTCATGGCAATAGTTAATGAATTAATTGACAAGACAGCCGGAAATGTCATTATGTCGTTCATGGACGGCTACTTGGGATATAATCAAATGTTCATCGTTGAGGAGGACGTTTACAAAACAACTATCCGATGTCCAATTGGCATCTTTGAGTGGGTAGTAATGTCATTCAGATTAAAAATGCCGGAGCTACATAACAAAGGGCCATGAAATGCTATTTTCGATCCTCTAAAAGGAAAGACGGTAGAAGTTTATATCAACGACATAGTTGTAAAGTCGAGAATGAATGATTCACACGTTGAAGATCTTCTAGCTGCATTCTTCTAGATGAGGAAACATCGTTTGATGTTGAATCTTTTAAAGTGTGCATTCAGAGTCCAAGCTGGAAAATTTCTTGGATTTCTAGTATATCATAAAGGGATTCAAATTGATCCAGGTAAAATCAAAGCACTACAAGAATTGCAACCCCCGAGGAATAAGAAAGAGTTACAAGCTTTTCTCGGACGACTTAATTACTTGATTCATTGAAAATCTGGCAGGAAAAATAGAGGCTTTCACAACATTATTGAGAGGAAAGAATAGATATGTTTGGACAAATAAACAGAAGATCAAAGGCTATTTAAAAAAGCCTCCGGTTTTAGCGTCACCCCAACTTGGGAAGCTTTTTATTTTATACATAGCAACAAACACCACCACGATAGGCGCACTCCTTGCTCAAGAAGATGATCAGAAAAGAGAAAGAGTTGTGTTTTATTTATCTCGACTCTTGAATCTTGCTCAGACAAAGTATACAGCTTCAGAAAGGTTGTGTTTGTCAATATATTATGTAGTTACGAAGCTGAGACACTACATAGGGTGTAGCGAAGTATATGTGGTTTCAAAAGCACAAGTTTTGAGAACATTTTTTGAAAGTCCTCTACTTACTGGAAGAGTTAGTAATGGAGTCTGGTGCTTTCGACGTATGACCTAAAGTTCAAACCTCAAAAGGTAGTTAAAGGACAAGTTCTCGCGGATTTTTTGGTAGAATACTCGAGTGAAACTTTAGTAGACGAAGAAGAGGAAATGCAAGAACTATAGGAAGCTTGGTTTGATTGATCGTCAACAAGATCTGGAGCTGGAATTGGAATCGTGTAAAGTTTCCAACGGGATTCGAGGCTAAGTTAGCTTTTAAATTAGCCAAACATGTAACTAATAACACTAATGAATATAGCGTACTCATTATTACATTAGAAACCTTACTCAAGAATGGAGCAAAAGTTGTAGGTGATTCACAGATAGTTGTAAACCAAGTAAATGATTTGAATCTGTGTCAGCAGTTGATCAAAAAGTTTCAACACGTTACTATGGAACATATAGGTCAACAAGATAATGTATTAGCTAATTCATTGGCTCAATTGGTGTGAGGGTACAAATCAAACAACGCTTTACAAAGAGAAATAGGGAGAATGATCCCTGAGATAAATCTGTCCACCGTTAAAGGACAGAGAAGTGACACTACTTTAAATTATAAGGTAGATGCTATGAAAGTGGATGAAGATTGACGGATATTGTACATCAAATTATTGGAGAAACCCGACTCACAAGTCGAGAGAAAAATTAAATTGGCGGCCAGACAATATGTACTCTTGGACGGTTTGTTATATAAGAAAACCCAAGAAGGTGTTTTGTTGACAGGAGACCTTACTCGAGTAAATGATACGCCTATATATTGGTAGCCACAGATTATTTTACCAAGTAAGTTGCGAAAGGGGAATATCATTTTTAATATAATAGTGGATAATGAAACTGTGTTTAACAGAGAAAAAATGCAAGAATTCTCGAAAGAGTTCAGATTCGTCATCAACAACTCTTCGCCATATTATCCGTAGTCTGATGGTCAAACGGAATCACAAATAAGCTCATTAAGAATATAATCCAAAAAATGATCGAAGGTAACTCGAGGAGATGGCATGAAATACTCCTCGAGACATTATGGGGATTAAGAGTTACTAAAAGAGATAGCACGAGAGAAGCACCTTACAACTTAGAGTATGGACAAGAGGCTATTGTACCATCGAGGTGAAGTATAAGTCCTTTCGGGTTAATCAGGCAAATCAAGACTTGGGTCAAGAAGGCAATACTTTTTGAGTATTTGAAAATATCCCGAGAATCTACGCACAAAAGCAGCGAACAAATTGGAAGTTCAAAAAAGGAAAGTACATTCCAAAAGCTTCCAGGAGGGAGAGTTAGTATAAAAAATGATTCTCCCAATAGGTACTAGGGATTACTTCATCGGGAAATGGTCACATAATTGGGAAGGTTCGTTCCGAGTCAGAGAAGTGTTTCCAAAGAACGTATACCGCTTAGCTGACCTCGAAGGTCGTTCACATGAGCTAAAACGTAACGGGAAATATCTAAAATCTTACAAGCCAACTATTTCGGAAAATCACAAAGAAGTCTTAAAGAGGAGATTCTCGATTTTATGGATACAGTTGGAGGAGAAGGCCAGTTTTTTTGGAAATAAAGGCCATTACACATTACAGTCCTTATTATAGAGGAAAGATAAATACATGATATTTGATCCCTAAACATCCCGGTAATTGACTCAAAGGCATCACTTATTATCTGGTTCACACGTTCTTCTAGTCAAATCAATCCGCCCTATTAGCCAAGACAGTAAACATGCACTTCTCCTCGTCATGGGATTGAGTTCTACAAGCACTTAGACTAAAATAGTAAAGACAAGAGTCGCCACAAATTCTTCCATATCCAATGGCCATCTGACAAGCCAACTCCTTGGCGCATGACTAGTGGTCTTCTTCCCTCTCTAAGGTCGGATGACGAAGAGGAGGAGCCAAGGTACAGTACGTCGGGATAATGAGAGTAAGGAGAAGAGCCCTCTTGAGTTTATTCCCTCTTCTCCAGGGTGGAGTGCAAGAAAATGAGAAATTGGGAGAAGTCTCTCAATGAGCACTCGCTCACATGGCTGGAATGAAGCCTCCGAGCCAAGAGACCTTGGAAAGAAAAAGCCCCTAGCCAAAGGTTGTGAACCTAGGCTTTTAAGGAACTAAAGGTTGTGAGCATAGGCCTTGAAACAAAGAGGAGCTTTATTCGCGAAAGAAGAACGACAACTCGACAAGACATGTTTAAGGTGGAGATGTGTGTTTCTCATATGGAAATCGAGTCTATTTATGGTCGGCTAAAAGGCACTATCAAAGAGAGTCCTGTAGGGCTCGTGACAAAACTGCAGAGAATCTTGAAAATTGTTGTTTTGTAGAAAATCTTAGCAGCTTTAATTTACAGTATTTAAAACTGTCCAAAAGAAAAGAGTAGTGTTGTAGTGAAACATCTTGAAAAAATTTGAAAACGCTTCAAGGAAAAGGACTAGTCAAACATAATTAAATGTGTATCATAAATAGTCTTGGGATTGGAGAAAATTTATTCCAATTGTGATTGAAAATCAACAAAAAGGTTTAGCAAAATGCAGATGTTGCTCCTCCCGAATTTTGTCTTATTTCATCACAGCTTCAGCCAATACAGCTTCTCGAGGAGGGTTACTTGACGTTGCAGCATCCGACCTCATAACTTGAACCCTCTCGAGTTTACACAGAGATCTCGAAATAGCTTTTTCCCGCTTGGTGAGCTTTTGCATTTTCTCCCGAATAATGCTTAAACGATGACACTTGCATTCGATCTTTGCGCCAAGGAGACTAAGCTCAGCTTGAACCTGAGCTTCGGCCAACTCGTGTTGAGCTTCGATGTCCAAGGCTGTGTGCTTGAGATGTTGATCGTGCTCGTAGTCATACCAATGCATCTAGTAGCGTTCCTTAACGAGATGGCAAGCAACGATGTGATCCGTTGTGACTAGGGGAGAAAGAGCAATTCTTCTAAGCGCCACTCTAAACTCTGTAAACATGTCTTCAGTATAGATGATGGGAGTGTAGAGAAAGTCGACGACAAATTGGATGTCTACTCGAAACAGCTGTTAATCGTCCAATGATTCTGCTTCAACATACGCCTCGGGAATAAAGTTGTCGTCCACAAAATCCTCATTGACACTGTCATCCTTGGGAAGATCGGTTGGTGCTACTTGAAATTGAGAGTCCTACTTGAAAGACAATTAGGAAAACCCTAGGACCTAAGAATTCAAAAGAAAAAGAATATTTAACCTACCTCGAGAGAGACGTTTTCTCGAGAAGATGACTCAGCCACATCTGTTGTTGTCGCGGGTGGATCCCGTTTCCGGTTCCATTTAAAATGAATATCCTCCCTTGACGATAAGGCTTCGGATTTTGAAAATGTGTCGGAGTCGCCACTAACTTATTTTAAGTTCAAGTTAGAAAAAACTATAGAGATTCGTTAAGGTTCGGGAATTAGGGATTACTTAATCGCATGCATCACAAAGAAAAGGGAGGCTTTTATCGTGTGTTTCCAATGTCCGATTCATTTGAGCTCGGTTTTAGAAAATAAAGTAGTTTGATATAAAAAATGATCTCTAGCTCAATAATGCTTAAAATGTCTACGTGAATCATTTTTAGAAAATATTTCTTAAAAATTGATTTTGGGCAAAACTGTAGACAATCATAGATTGATTAATGCCTTTAACAATTTATAAGCCAAAAAATAAATTTAAGGGAGAACCGGGTGTTGTACCATTTCTCGTTATATATATAGAACGCTCCCGTTAGCGTTTATACCTCACGGTGCCGTTTTTAGAATAGGTTTACGGTGAACCTGACGAGCCGCTGATGCCGTAACGTTGGTGAGTGTAAAGCCGTCTTCAGAGGGTCTTGATCTTCGAGAATCCAAAAATAAACCCTCGAATATTTCATTATCTTGAGTGCGTTGAATGGGATGCGTGCCTTGGTTGTCCGCAAGGCACGCCCCCGAGATACCTGCATAAGTACCGAATAAACGAAGTAAACCGTTCGAAAATGGTTTTGAAACGGGATTAATTATCGTACGAGTTATTTTGACAAAAGATAACTAATTAATGCGAACTCTCAATAAATAACGTTTACGGCCGTCGTTTATTGTAAAGCAATTGAAAAGAAATAAGTTCAAAGGGGTTTAAAAGAATTTTTAGAAAATGAATTTTAAAATATTAAAAATAAAACTTTGAAAGTCTAAAAAACATTTTTTTAGTGCCATACCATGAACACTTGCTAACGTTATGTGGCAAATTAAAAATCCTAAAAGCGAAAGCGGACGAAATGGAATATGACCAATGTACAAAAAAAATGAATTCTTTTAAAAACATCTTTGCAAGCACGCTTAAACAAAGTAAAAAACAGTTTAAAATAACAAAGCCTTTACCTTCGGGGTTTTCAAGACCGGGGGTGAAGCTTCCGTCGAGACTAGGGAGTCGGAACAAGGCCTCGAGGACAGGGGAGCCGGGCGACTGATGTGGTACGTTGGGTTTCGGGGTTGCGAATCCGAGACGCTGGGACGAGAGGCTGGTGGGTGAGCGTTGGATTTTGGCCACTATGGCCGGATCTGGACAGCGAGGGCGATGTGGCATCAGGCGAAGGCGGCATGGACGAGCTTGGCAAGGGCAATGTGGTGCCAGGTGGAAGGCAGGCGCGGAATGGGGCATTCATGTCCTCATCGAAAGAAACGGTAGAGGAGTCGTCGTCTTCTTCTTCCTCGTCGCAGTCGGAGAAGTACTGGTATGATGTCATCGACGTTTGGAGGAGGCAGGAGAGAGGCGCAGGGTTGTGCATCGTTGATGGTGGCTGCTGGGAACGTCGAGCGCAGGTTGCCCAGGTCCGAGGAAACAGAAGTGTAGCGGCCATCTTTGAGCTGCTTGTCGGTGAAGGTGGGTCGCCGCGTGGGTTCGCCGCTACCGGACTGGGTGACGCCGTGGGTGATGGACTTCCACGCCGTCGACCAGGGGACGGTGTTCTCCGATGCCGACGGTGACCTGGAGATCGGCCGAGAATTTTCAAGACAGCGAGATGTGCATCTTGAAGGACATTCCCATCGATTTCCAGTCGGGCAATTGGGAATTCAGGAAGATGTCCTAACTGTTTCTTTCCGAGCAAATCCCCGGGTCCGTGCAAGAGGAGATCCATATTAGCCAAGTGGAAGCCATCCGAGGATTTTCCAACACCTTCAACCGGGTCAAACTGCTGGAAGTAGATGCTAAAAGAATACAACTAGACTTCCTCGTTCTTCTTCCACTGCCAAAACAAGAGAGAAAAACAAAGCAACATCGGGCGTCTTTGTCGTATTTATAAAGGGACATGAAACGAATTTACCCGGGGATCGTTGTCGAATCCACGCGATTGGAGGATAACCGCTCCAGGAAGGGATTGCCTTCCGTTGGCGTATTCCAACTCAGACGGAGCTCATCGGCATATCGGAGTAGTGATTGCTGTGATGTGAGTCTGGAAGTGTCGCTGTGGCTGAACTGGTTCAGGGCGGTGATAGGAGAAACCGAAGGGGGAAAGCCTTCCGTTGACGTGTTTCAGACCAGATAGCATCCTTGTGAGAAAATGAATGGAGGAGCGTTCTTTCTTCTAGTCCTAAGCAGGCCGAAATCGGTTTCTCGAATATCCATCCTCGGTTTGATTGTCTGTAGGAATTAATAATCCCCTGCCACTGTCGTTGCTATTGCCGGTGTTTGTATATCCTACTGTGGTGGTAGGGAATTCCCGCAGACATTAAGGCCGTGGATCTTTTGGCGACAAGCCTAGACATAAAAGAAAATTAAAAGCAAACCGATTCATCGAAGATAAAAATAGAAGCGATGGAAGGAGTTTACCGGGAATTGACCGCCTTAGACTGGGGAAGCATATCGAAACCAACGTGAGGAGCAACCTGAGACTTAGTGATGACGAAGTCTTGATTTTCTTTCCAGCGTTCCTTTCTTCTCAGTGTCCCCGTTTCTCCGTCCCTCTCTTAAGCGCGTATTATAGGAAGAAGAATTATCTTTTTAAAATTAGATTTTTTATGATTTTGTGAGATTTTAGTGATTTTAGAAGATTTTTGATGATTTTTATTGATTTTCCACGATTTCAAATTTTTTAGTATTTTTTGTGATTTTTGTAGAAAAAAATTGGGTTATGACAGTTGTCCCTCTTTGTGAGAATGTTTGGTAAAATGTTCGAGCAAAGAATTATTAAGAACCCAATTTTTTTGGATAGGATCACTAGGGCATCACGTTTGTTAATAAACGCTTGACGAGAGATGGCGTCACACTTGTTAGAAAATGCATAATCACAAGCTGGTGAAAAAAGGTGTAGCGTTTGTACGAACGCTCAACCAGGAGGATTGAAAAAGGTGTCGCGTTTGTACGAACGCTCAACCAGGAGGATTGAAAATGGTGTCGCGTTTGTACGAACGCTTGACCAGGAAAATTGAAAATGGTGTCGCGTTTGTACGAACGCTTAACCAGGAAAATTGAAAATGGTATCGCGTTTGTACGAACGCTTAACCAGGAAAATTGAAGGTGGTGTCGCGTTTGTACGAACGCTTAACCGAAGAGAAGGTGGTGTCGCGTTTGTACGAACGCTTAACCGAAGAGAAGGTGGTGTCGCGTTTGTACGAACGCTTAACCGAAGAGAAGGTGGTGTCGCGTTGGTACGAACGCTTAACCGAATTGAATGTGGTGTCGCGTTTGTACGAACGCTTAACCGAAATGAATGTGGTGTCGCGTTTGTACGAACGCTTAACCGAAATGAAGGTGGTGTCGCGTTAGTACGTACGCTTAACCGAAATGAATGTGGTGTCGCGTTTGTACGAACGCTTAACCGAATTGAAGGTGGTATAACGTTTGTTAGTAAATGTTTAACCAACTGGAAGGTATCGCGCTTGTTAGTAAGCGCTTTACCGAATGGTGTCGCATTTGTCAGTAAATGCTTAACCAACTTGAAATGACGTCGCGTTTGTTAGTAAACGCTCGGTCGAGTGGCGTCGCGTTTGTTAGTAAACACTTAGCCAGATGGTATTGCGTTTGTTCGCGCTTTACCGAGTAAAATTGAGAAGCAGATAACTTGACTTTGAAGTACTATCACACCACACGATTGCTTAACTGTAGTGAAGAGTATCATACCTTAGCATAAAGGCTTAAGCCTTGGAATCGTGAAGTATGCTTGAGATTGTTTGCGTCTCCCATGTGACTTGCCGAATTTCTGACTGTGGATGTTATGAAGGCAAGATGCTCTATATGCATGCACAAGAACTTAATTTTCATCATTTTTTTTTTTGGAAAATAGAAACACTTGTGCGATAGAGAATAAAGAAAGGTCTTTCTTACATCTCTCAAGGCTCACTCAAATATGTTCCTATGCTATTAGAGTGGGAAGTTCGATTCCTTTGAAATGAATGCTCAAGGGCTAGTCGAAAGAGACTTTGATTCTGGTTGTAATGTAGGCTTGGTGTAAGACCATATTTATAGAAGGCTTGATCTTTAAGAAAGAAAGCAAGTCAAAGAATCTCATCAAATAAGACTCAAAATGCAAGGACGTCACCTTTAAGCGTGGTTCTCCCAATGTGGACTTGCTCATCGACACAATACTCAATAGTATGGGCATGATGGCATATGAGAGTGTGAATTTGTGGGGAAATGTTATAGAAGAATAATTTTCTCTATCTTTTCCCACGGGAAACGAGGCTTTTAAAGCGGTTTGCCCAGATTGACAAATCGAGATCAGGGTTCTAAAACTTTTGTCCCTTTTTTCTTGACACTTTGCTTTTGCGACCGTCTTTTGGCCCTTGTGTCAAAATTTGCTTTTTCTTTGAATGTTATTGAAGGGCTCTCTTTTTTTTTTGTTTGCCCCTGTCTCATTTTCATTTTCATTTCATTTTTTTTTGCTCTATTTTTTTTTTTGCTCTTTTTTTTGGAATATTCAACAGACTTGGTTCTCTGGAATTGTTTGGATGCATTTGAATGATTGAAAAATGGTACAGTATTGTGCCGACTTGCGAGATCCATAGGGATGTACTTCACACTCAAACTTGAGGAAGTAACGCATCTCCATCTGAGTCCTATTAGGAAATCTAGACTACATAACTCATTTTACCTCGATGTGAGGCGACTCTTTGACTTGAAAGGGGAATTGTGTTTCGAAAAATCTCTACTTTGGCTAGGAATGGCTAGCAATGGTAAAGTGTTTGGGAATAAGAAAGAATGCTCGATGTCATCCAAACTAGAGCATTTTCCGTCAAAGGGATTTCCTTCCCACTCCGATGCTATCATGTCTGGATTTCTCACAAGTGTTTGCACTCAACTCTCGAAAAGGTATGTGTTTGGGGATAGGCTTGCCTTTCTATCTCTAGCACACAAGTGTTCCGCTAGGGAAAGTGTTTCAAATTTTTTTGAATAAAATCGTTTAGTGAGAATGCATGACAAATGAATATAACACATGTTTTATGAAATGATAATTTTACCTATGGTGTTCGCCTCGACTTGATGCCCTATAGGGAAAAGAGAGGATGTACAATCAAGTTCAATGTGAGAAAAATTTTAAACTTAGAACGATACTTTTCTTTACCGGTTCCCTGACGACGCGTGCTTGTTGCCCCAGTAAAGGCCTCTGCAAAAGAAATGAGACATTGATTAGTTTTTTTTTTATTTTGTAATATATGAGCTGGAACGATACTTCCTTTACTGGTTACCTGAGGTGATTGGTTCTTGCCCCAGTTAAAGTATCTGCAAAGAAATGGAACATTGATTAGTTTTTAACTTTATAATATATGAGCTGGAACGATACTTCCTTTACTGGTTACCATTGGTTCTTGCCCCAGTTAAAGTATCGTTTATTCGACATGGCTTGCGACCCCATAGGTTAAGTCTTTTGGGTTGATTTTTCTAGTTCATCGATCCGGTTGGAATGGAACAGTTCCGTCTATCTTTGTTAGGATGAGAGCGCTTCTTGTGCGTATTTGCTTGAAAACATATGAAATGTCGTAGTTGCGGAAGAACTTTCCTTGGGAATCCTTGACATTCGAAAGAATCCTCTTTAGAATCGGCGTGACTTTTGTGGAAAGCTCTTGACATGCATCTGATGTGCAGCGGATTGTTGCTTCTTTGGGTTCTTCATGAGTTTAAGTTCTTGTTCAAAGTTGTAATAATCATCAAGCCACTTCTGGTCATGCGTCGAGTCATCATGTTGTTCTTCATATGGATCTTCATATCCGCCTAAAGCGCTATCCTCCCTAATGCTTGATGAATTGTGCAAACCGGCACTTGTTCCCAACTAGTGGTTATCGATCATCGAATGTCTGATGAGAGGGGGAGTGGAATCTGTAGACATTCCCATATTGGGCAGTGTTGTGTCCGTCGGAGAGATCCTGAGCTAGCCATGTGTATCGTCCGGCTTCGTAGCTCGAACGGGCGTGTCCTTGGGAAATTAATTTTGGTACCTTTGGATTAAAAATTGTATTAATGAAAATAAATAAATGAGGATGATGCAAACGACGTGGTATGCGACATACGAATGAGCAACCATGCTTGACACGTCTTTCGGACCAAGGGATTTCTCGTGAGTTCTAAATGAAAATTTCTGGATCGGTTGTCTACGTTCTGGATGTGTGAAGGAGCTGCAGGTATATTATGACTCAATTGAGGAAGCTAACTATTTTCGACTTAAAGTATGTCATCATTAATTTCGACCGCCTCTAAAAAGGATGAGTTTGAGTTTAACGAAGGAGCTCTCAAGTTAGTGCTACCTCCTTTTCTTTGGATCGGTCGAGAGAGACATAATGGTACACCGCCGTTTCTGAGACGCCGCTGTAATACATGCTTAACGTTGTCGTTCTTACCATAACCCGTGAAAGTGTAATAAACTCGGAAGGCAGGAAATAAACTGTCCCTTGCAGACGGACTAAACAAAAGCATACGTGGGTCTGTTTCCCTCATCAAGTCTATCGCTGCTGCTGCTCTTGCTTCTGCTTCTGTCTTCACTCCCTGTTTGGATTGTTTTTTTTTTGTTCCTTCTGACTGTCTCTTCCTCCAGAAGCCTTTGATGTTCAAATCTTAGCAGAGGAGAGTACGAGGATTTCTTGCGGTATGTGGGAATCCGAGAGCGAGTCATTCTCTGGCCGCGACCATGGCAACGGCGGGGCCCTTTGCTCGAACAGGCAGGGGGTCAAAACTGATGGGTTCGAACTCCGTGACCAATCTTGGTAAGAAATCTCTCTCGCGGTGATTGGCGTGTTTGGGTGCGTTCGCCTGTGATGATGCGCCTGTGCTGCAAGTGGATAATGTTTCTGTGTTTCTATGTTTGGTCGACTTGTCTGAGCATTTTGAGAAATGGCTGACGAAGTAGTACTGCAATTCCTAGGTATGTCGCGACTGATATCCTGAGCGACCTCCTTGTCCAGGTTGGAGAAATCAATTTCTACTTACACAAGGTATGACCGCCTGATGCTTATTTTTGTTTCACAGGAAATGCATGAATTGAGATTGGAAATGACACTATCTTATAGTTTTTATTCAAATGACTGTCGGATTGATTTCGGGGAAATGATTGTGGATCGTTGGTGTTGTTGTTGTTGCAGTATCCTCTGCCCTCGAGGAGCGGGAAGTTCAACCGGATGATCTATGAGGCCCATGACCCGGAGCTCAGTAAGGTTGTGCTGGACGACCTACCAGGTGGGCCAGAGTCCTTTGAGCTTGCTGCAAAGTTCTGCTATGGGATCGCAGTTGATCTAACAGCAGCCAACATCTCGGGCCTGCGTTGCACGGCGGAGTATCTTGAGATAACGGAGGACCTAGAGGAAGGCAACCTGATGTTCAAGACATGGGCAGAGAACACAGGGAAGACGCCGAAGGTCTCGAGCCGAAGTGGAATGGCGACGTCAAGGAGTTGAGCCCCAGCAGAAACGTGCAGGTCCCACCAGACTGGTGGTTCGAGGATGTCTCAATCCTTAGGATCGACCATTTCGTGAGGGTGATCACAGCAATAAAGGTGAAAGGGATGAGACTTGGTCTAAATAGGGAAAAAGTAGAGAGGCATGACCCTCTTTCTCCAATGTCCTAAACTCTTTCTCAGACGAAAAAAATATTATTACTTCATGGAGTGATTCCATTTACCCTCGCTATAAGAATGATACAACCAAGCAAACGCGTGATCACAATTCACCTATCATATACGAAATGGCGAAATTTATCATATTAAGTGCGTGACATTTTCAATCGAAACATCTCGTAAAATGCTTTGTCCGATCCACGACTAATTGTATTTTACGAAACGAGCCAGAAATTTCTTATACCTGGTGAGCCCTTAAGATGAGATAAAACGAAATCAAGTATTCTTACCTGATGCGAAATACTTTCCTAACAAAGGCAATGTGTATAACGTCAGCTGGACTGGGTCGCAACCCCAATAACCTCTATTACAAGAGTTGGATCGAAACACGTCGATTGGAGATGCTCGGGGCGGCGTCGTCCATGGCGAAACCCTCACGAAAGACCTCGAAAGAGAAATCCCGAGAAAGCTCCCACGCGACTTCTTTTTGCATTTCTAAAGTTTTCCTTTACCTCGATAGGAAATCACGACACTTGCTTTTGAATTACTTCTTTTATTTTTTATGTTGGTGGTTTGATGAGGCTTGTCAACTACATGATTGGTGGGTGTCGAGTCTGTCAAGCTCTTTTCTTGGACCTTATAATGATTGCGAGCACTTGCTTTAATTGTCCAAGTAGTTTCTGTAAAATGTAGATTGCGACTAATTCGATCAAATACATTATTTACTAGCTTTATTGAATTAGACAATCAATGGTAGGTCGTCTTTAGGCTGAGCGTGAGGTAGATGGGAGGCTCCTTTCCAATAATATTCGAGGGTTTATTTTTGGATTCTCGAAGATCAAGACCCTCTGAAGACGGCTTCGCACTCACCAACGTTACGGCATCAGCGGCTCGCCAGGTTCACCGTAAACCTATTCTAAAAACGGCACCGTGAGGTATAAACGCTAACGGGAGCGTTCTATATATATAACGAGAAATGGTACAACACCCGGTTCTCCCTTGAATTTATTTTTTGGCTTATAAACTGTTAAGGGCATTAATCAATCTATGATTGTCTACAGTTTTGCCCAAAATCATCTTTTAAGAAATATTTTCTAAAAATGATTCACGTAGACATTTTAAGCATTATTGAGCTCGAGATCATTTTTTATATCAAACAACTTTATTTTCTAACACCGAGCTCAAATGAATCGGACATTGGAAACACACGATAAAAGCCTCCCTTTTCTTTGTGAAGCATGCGATTAAGTAATCCCTAATTCCTGAACCTTAACGAATCTCTATAGTTTTTTCTAACTTGAACTTAAAAAAAGTTAGTGGCGACTCCGACACATTTTCAAAATCCGAAGCCTTATCGTCAAGGGAGGATATTCATTTTAAATGGAACCGGAAACGGGATCCACCCGCGACAGATTTGGCGACTCCGCTGGGGACACTTGGGTAATTTTCTAGAGGATTAGGGTCGAAAAATCGATTTCAAAATTGGGGGGGCAGCCTAGCCTTGTGTGGAATGTGTTTGCGCTTCCGATTGTCTCTATTATACATACTGTGAGTCGTCCTAAAACCCAGGGACACCTAAGTTTAGGGGTATACCTGCCATATGAGAGAGGTTGTCTACCTCTTTACCTAAGGCATATACCAACTCGCCCTTCGTCCGAGGGTGAGTCAAAAGCCAGTTTAGATAGGCATGTGTTTGAAGGTCATACAAACTTTTATGAGTCTAACAATTTATTTCTGTGCATGCATTGTTTGATGTCACATGATCGGTATTTTTCAATTCTTGATTTTTCATCTTACATGAGCCTTCATCCCGGGCGCCATAGGATTAGTTCGGGTATACCATATGCCGACAGGTATTGGCCGTTTGCCTCTACCTTTAGGTGGGTACCCACCTGTTTACCGCCGGACGNAGAACATGTTGTCAGCGGATGTAGACATGACCTTCTGCGTTCTGATACCAAACTTGTTGGGGGTTATGTGTGTATGATTGGATATGAAGGGAGAATGTGCTAGCGGAACGTAGGTTCTGTACTGCCGACAATCTTTTGTAGGATATAGAAAACCTTCTGTAGAGCTGCTGCACCTACGAGGGATGAAAATGTGTCTAAGTAAGAAGATATTAACTAGTTGATAATATTGAAGGTAATTTATAATCAAGGTTAATGGGTATTAAAGTTAATAATATAATTGTCATTTAAGATAGAATTCAAGTGGGTCATTAAATAGGTCATTAAATCTGTCATTTATGGTAGCGGTTTCTATTGTCATTTGGGTTTCTACTAATCTCTATATATAGGAGCGTGTAATCATTTGTAGAAATGAAGAAGAAAATAGTTTGCAGGAATGATGGGGCAATTCTCTGGACCTGGGCTTGGAACAGCATAATTGACTACATAGTCAAATTTTCCTGAAGGTTGTCCAAGTAGTCCGGGTCTATTTAGCTTACGCATGGGCTTGCGTACAGGCTTTTTGTGAGAGTCTTCATCATCACGATCACTATCGGAGTCCGAACACTTGAACTCTACCATATATTCATCCCTCGTAGGAGCAGGAGCTCTACATAAGGCTTTTTCTATCCTACAGAAGGTCTTGGCAATACAGAACCTACGTTCTGCTAGCACCTTCTCCCTTCCTATCAAATCTTACCCAGATAACCCCAACAAGTTCAGTATCAGCGCGTAGAAGATCATGTCTGCATCCACTGGCAATATGTTCTTCACCTTTTCTCCCAACCAAATCCCCATCTTTGACAGTGAGCACTTCAAGTATTGGAGTTCTCAAATGGAGATCATTTACCTTTCACAAAATCTATGGAAACTTGTAGAGGATGGCTATGAAGAAGTTCCAGAAGGAAACTCTCTCCCAGAAGGTGACAACACTTCTACAAAAGGTGTCATCCACCCCACAGAAGATGTACAGAAGGCGTGCAAGGGGAACGTCATGAAGAATGCCATGGCTCCGGATTCTGCAACAATCCGTGAGCAAGACCATCTACCTGAGGATATTAGGCATGAAGAAGATGAATGAAGCATGGGAGGTCCTAAAGAAGGAGTTCAAAGGGTCACATAAGGTGATCTCTATAAAGCTGTAGAACCTTTGGAGATACTTCTACAATCTATTCATGAAAGATGTAGAAACCGTCAAAGACTACTTTTCAAGGATCGTAAAGATCCTCAATCAATTGAAAAGTTGTTCCAAATCGAAAAGTCGTGGAGAAAATCCTTAGAAGCTTACCACAAAAGTTTGAGCATGTGGTAACCGCGATTGAAGAAATGAATGATCTTGTAGAAGTTTCCATCTATGAGTTGATGGTTCTCTAGAAGTCCATGAGGAGCGGGTCAGCAAGTACATAGCCCCGGTGGCACAAGCATTTCAAGCAAAGATGAATGTTTTCGAGTAGAAGCAAGAACGTTCTGATAACAACAAGAGGTCCTAAGACAGAGGACGCAACAACAGGTCTTGTGGCAGAAACAGAAGCTATGCAGAAGGACGATCAAAAGGTCAGCATAGAAGCGATCATTGAGAAATAGAAATAGGATGTCGCATCTGCACAAAGAATAATCATGAAGCAAAAGATTATCGTCTTCGATGTGGGAGATGCAAGATCCCCACAAATTATGATCATGATTGCCGGTACAAAGATAAAGAACACAAGTAGGAACAGAAGCGTGAGGACAGAAGCTCGGTAAATTTCTCTAAGGAAGATGAACCTTATAAAGTTTTATATTCTTCCTCTAACTCCATGCAAGATATGAATGAGATATTGTTCATCGATAGTGACTGTAGCAACCATGTCCAAGGGATCAAGAAAAACTTTATGGAGCTTGATGAGAACTACAACTCCCTCTTGGAACTTGGAGATAGCAAGAAGTTAAAATAGAAGGTAAATGTGTTGTTTCAGTTTTCAGTACAGCAGGTCAACAGAAGAGGATGCACGACGTCTTCTACACTCTAGAAATTGCACAGAACCTACTAAGTGTGGGACATATGATAGAAAATGGATATAAGTTGGTTTTTACATAAGGTCAATGTGAGATAACAGATAGAAATAGACAGAAGGTCCCAGTCGCGAAGATGACTTCCAGCAATATGTTTCCGTTAAAGGTGACTCCTTGCAGTAATGTGGTCTCAAAACTGAGGTTGTAGATGATTCTCATATTTGGTATCTCAGGTATGGACATTTAAACCGGAAATGTTTAGCTTTGTTAAAGCAGAAGGATATGGTGGTAGGACAAAGAAAAGGGAATTAGGGATTACTTAATCGCATGCATCATAAAGAAAAGGGAGGCTTTTATCGTGTGTTTTCGATGTCCGATTTATTTGAGCTCGGTTTTAGAAAAGAAGTCGTTTGACATAAAAAAAATGATCTCGAGCTCATTAATGCTTAAAATGTCTACGTGAATCATTTTTAGAAAATATTTTTTCTTAAAAATTGTACTTTCGAGCAAAAATGCAAGCAACATAGATTTATTAATGCCCTTAACAATTTCTAAGCCAAAAATAAATTCAAGGGAGAACCGGGTGTTGTACCATTCCTTGCTTTCTGTAGGACGCCCCCGTTAGCGTTTGTACCTTACGGTGCTATTTTTAGAATAGGTTGACAGCGAACATGGCGAGCCGCTGATGCCGTAACGTTGGTGAGTGCGAAGCCATCTTCAGAGGGTCTTGATCTTCGAGAATCCAAATAAACCCTCGAATATATATAACTTTGTTGTCTTGAATACGTTGAATGAGATGCGTGCCTTGGTTGTTCGCAAGGCATGCCCCCGAAATACCTGCATAAATACCGAATAAACGAAGTAAACTGTTCGAAGATAATAAAAGTTAACAACTCGTCATTCTAAATCATTATCGAGCAAATTTAAAAGCAGAAAGAATGATTAACTTTAGCCAATAAATTATTTTCAAAAAAAGTGAAATCATATGCCTCCCGATTCGAATAACCATTGTCATGCAAAATAAAATGTAACATAGGATAGCGAGCGGAAACCATGATTTAATTCACCCAACCAACTAATAAGATTTCGTAAAGGCAGGTATTCCATTCCGCAAGATATAAGGCGTTCGAAAGTCAACAACTTTACAATAAAATAAAATTGATCACCGTCACCAAAGTATTCTGCAAAGTATAAAATCAATAATTGAGCACAAATATTAGGCAAAACATATTGTCATCCTGCAGATTAAGCATAAGAAAAAAAAAACTTGCCAAATGTCGGGTGTGAGTCTGGGTGGTGTCCTGGACGAGCGACCAGTTGAGGATGATCACGGGGCCAGTGAGCATTCCTTTCATCGGGCGAGAAGTCATGCTCTGAGCAGTGGTAGACCAGAAAACGGTCATTGGCGTTGGGCAGCTCACGTCACCGAAGATGATCGGCTGCTTTACGCACTTCATCCTTCTTTCCGTCTGGTGCGCTTGCCAAAGTATCGATTTCAACAATCTTCTGAGCAGCAAACGCAAGCCACGATTTCAGCTCCTTATCCAACTTAGTCTCGTGGGCGAGGTCAACCCCGGTGTGCGAAAAGGTTGCAGGAAGTGGATGCAACGAGTTTATCTTTGCCCACAATGGCCTCAAGAGTCGTGAGGGTAGCGACAGAAGAAACGAGGTCATCGGCCCAGAGGTTCCTTCCATCAACAACACCAGCAAAAGGATATTTCCCAGCATGGAATCCACTCTCGTTCAGCTCGATGATTTAAGTACCGGGAACCAAATCAAACCCAAAGTTAGTAACACCCTTCAAGGAGGTGAGGACCTTGAATGTCTCCACAGGAATATCCGCAAAGTAGGTCTCAATCAGGATATTCAAACCAGAAAGTGATGATTCTAGCTCAGCATAAGCTTCGGTGAAAGCCCGCAATTTGTAAGCCTCGAGATCCATCTGGGCTCATCGATCTGGATCCAAATCGCAAGCTGTCTTCAATTCAGCGATGACTTCCTTGTATATCAGAAATATCCGAGAAAAGAACAGGTCTTCTCAACACCCTCGGCAGGCTTTGACAGAAACAAGTGGAAGACTTCAGCTTGCGAAGAAGGTGGCTGCGTCGACTAGGTGGGGATGGTGATTCGTCAGTTGGGAAACTTAACCGCGTGGGACACCGCCCGGAAGTTGATGGGTTGGATTTCGTCGTCGTGGCCGGATCTGGACAACGGGACTCGGAGACGGAGCCCGCTGAAGATGGGGGCTAGAATCAGGGGTCGGCCATGGTGAGGAGCTGTTTCTAGCCGTCGCTCTTGCTTGGGGGTGTCTCCGTCAGCGAAGATAGGCTACTCGCTTGATGCTGTCGGAGATGTACTTGTTGGCTATCTCGGTGGTGTAGACCGCGTTGAAGAAGACGTACTTTGACGGAGCGTTGCGAACCGAGGAGATTTCATTGCATAGGAGACCAACTTCCAACAGTACTCCTGTCCCGCAGCACCCGTCTGAGGTTTCGTCAAAACCGTAGTTACGTGGGTCATGGATCATGTCCATCATTGGGCTGTAGATGTCGGCGTAAGAGACCTCGAGGCCTTGGAGGTTGGATCTCAGGCTCGAGAGGTGGGACTGTAGCACATTGTTGTAGGATTCGGAGTCGCTGTTCTGGTCGTTGTCGCAGTTGCGCTGAAACCAGTGATTGGGCGGAAAGAGGCTACTGGCAGTGACTTGCATCGAGAAGCACCCAATCGAAGGCAGTCCCAAGATGACGATCTTACATGCTCCTGCATCATAAAGCCTGTGGATGGCGGATTCGAGTTTGTAAAGCAAGTCGTCGTGGTCTTGCTGTCTGGATCGGTAGGCTGCTGCTGCTGTCGCTGCTGCCGCTGCTGTCGCTTCTGCTGCTGCCGCTGCTGTCGCTACTGCTGCTGCCGCCACTGTGGCTGCTGTTGCTGCCACCGCTGTGGAAGAGGAAGCGGAGAGGCGGTGGATTGAGGCGCAACGGGCGACCGGGGAAAATTGCAGCTCTTTAGATGATGCGTGTGCTTGTGTGCGGATGCAGGGGAAGGTTTAGAAGCCTGGTATTGTGAAGGAAAGGCATAGGCTGTCCACGAATTCGTCGAGGACTTCGGCTTCATCTTCGAGTAACTCGTCGAGCTTCTCGTCGGTCACCTTTTCCACCTCTTTGTCCTGTTGCTCGACCATCTCGCACAACTTCTCGATATCATAGTAAGACTCATCCTTTCCAGCAACGGCACTGCGTTCTTCTCCCCGGACGCACGAAACCATGAACTCGGTATTGGCCAAAAGCGTAGAGTCGGATGTGTGGACGCGTTTCTTCCTCGTGTTGGGGCATGGCAACTCACGTAGAATTAATATCATTAATCTCGCAGCAAGCTTGATGCATTTTGTGGTCCACATGCGTTCAATGTTGCTTCCAAATTCACTTGGTCAATCCTCAGGCCTCTTAGGTTAACCATAGGTTTAAAGTAGTCTGTCTAAAGCATAATAGCTTCCTCTTCATTGTCAGTCTCCGCTGGTTTCTTCAGAGTCTCATAGAGGCTTGTAGCCACATAAGTTGACCCATGCAAACTGCGTCGTGCACTTATTCTGTTCCTACTCGATGCCGCAAAGGGCTTCGGGACATGGCCTAGGACAAGCCCTTGAACGTTCCTTGTACCCTTGCCCATAGCCTACTCCATGAACCAGGATCTTGTTGGGATTCTTGCAATACAGCCGCCCTCTCCATATCTCTGACTTGATCATGCAACCACACTTTGCCATCCACGTGAATTTCTGGCGACGACTCTGCAATATCCTCACTGAATCTTTCCCTGACATCATTTTTGCGAACCTGATTGTGGGAAACAAAAATAAAAAGAATTAGAGAAATTCCCCAAATTTTATGACAGTAAAGGAAAGAATTTACCGGATTATCGGATAACGCGAGTTGCTGGCGGAGTCATCGAGCGTCTGCTTTCCAGGAGAAACGAGTTGGGGGTCGTGTCGATGGATGACGGGAGCTCGGCCGGCTGGGATATGACCTGACGCAATTTCTACCGAGAAAATCGAGAAGAAAGCATTACCTTTGACGACGACGAAATCTCGATTTTACTTCAAGCGTTCTTTTCTTCTCCGTGTGTCTCTCTGTCTTTCTGAATATCTCTCTCAGTGTCTGTGTGTAGTTATTTATTAGTTTTTTATCGAATCCTTTTATGAATTTTCTAGAATTTTCTAGATTTTTTGTGGATTTTTATTGATTTTTTATGATCCTTATTGATTTTCGGAAGATTTGCAATTTTTTAGTATTTTTTGAAGATTTTCATTTTCTAATGTTTTTTGCGATTTTTGTAGAAAAAATTGGGTTATGACACCCCTCTCGAGCTTGTTCATGCAGATATTTGTAGATCGACTCAAATTCCGTCTCTCGATAACAGAAGATACTTTCTATTGTTCGTAGATGTCTATACTAGAATAATTTGACTTTATTTTCTTGAGAGGAAGTCAGATGCATTCACTACCTTTATGAAGTTCAAAGCACTTGCAGAGCAACAAAGTGGATACAAGATTAATACCTTGACGACAACTCGCGGAGGAGAGTTTCTGTCAAGACCATTCTTAGATTAAAGGGTCAGAGAAGGTGATCTCTATAAAGTTGCAGAACCTTTGGAGAGACTTCTGCAATCTATTCATGAAAGATGTAGAAACCGTCAAAGACTACTTTTCAAGGATCGTGAAGATCCTTAATCAATTGAAGAGTTCTTGAGAAGTTGTTACAAATCGAAAAGTCGTGGAGAAAATCCTTAGAAGCTTGCCATAAAAGGTTGAGCATGTGACCGTGATTGAAGAAATGAATGATCTTGTAGAAGTTTCCATTTATGAGTTGATGGGTTCTCTAGAAGTCCATGAGAAGCGGTCAGCAAGTACATAGCCCCGGGGTCACAAGCATTTCAAGCGAAGATGAATGTTTCCGACTAGCCGAAAGAACTTTCTGGAAACAACAAAAGGTCCTACAACAGAGGACGCAACAACTGTAGAAACAAAGGCTACGCAGAAGGACGATCAAAAGGTCAGCATAGAATCAGTCATTGAGAAGCAATAACAGGATGCTGCGTCTGTAGAAAGAATAATCATGAAACAAAATATTGTCGTCTTCGATGCAGGTAATGCAAGATCCCCACTAATTCAGATCGTGATTGCCAGTATAAAGATAAAGAATAGAAGTACGAGCCGAAGCGCAGTAAATTTCTCTAAGGAAGATGAACCTTATAAAGTTTTCTATTCTTCCTCTAACTTCATGCAAGATATGAATGAGATATGTTCCTCGACAGTGACTGTAGCAACCATATCACAGGGATCAAGAAGAACTTTGTGAAGCTTGATTGGAAATACAACTCTCTCTTGGAACTTGGAGATAGCAAGAAGTTAAAATGGAAGGTAAATGTATTGTTTCAGTTTTTAGTGCAGAATGTCAACATAAGTGGATGCACGACGTCTTCTACACTCTAGAAATTGCATAGAACTTACAAAGTGTGGGAAAATGATGAAAAATGGATATAAGTTGGTTTTTACAGAGGTCAATGTGAGATAACAGACATAAACGGACAGAAGGTCGTAGTCGTGAAGATGACGCCCAATAATTTGTTCCCGTTAAAGATGACTCGTTGCAGCAATGTTGTCTCAAAACTGATGTTGTAGATGATTCTCTTATTTGGCATCTCGGGTATGACATTTGAACTGGAAAGGTTTAGCTTTGTTAAAACAGAAGGATATGGTGGTAGGACTGCCTTCTATACAAGCTGCAGAAGGTAGGTGTCTTTGTAAAGCATCGTCTTTGATTCGCAAGCACATCTTGGAGGGTTCAAGCCCCTCTCGAGCTGGTTCATGCGGGCATTTATGGATCGACTCAAACTCCGTCTCTCGGTAACAGAAGATACTTTCTGTTGTTCGTAGATTACTATATTAGAATAATTTTACTTTATTTTCTTGGGAAGAAGTCGGATGCATTCATTACTTTTATGAAGTTTAAAGCACTTGCAGAGAATCAAAGTAGTTACAAGATTAAGACCTTGACGACAGATGGCGGTAGGAGGGTTTCTTTCAAAACCATTCTTAACTATTGCCAACAGAAGGGGATATAGAGGCAGTTGACTGTGCAATATTCTCCACAAAAGAATAGAGTCACAGAAAGAAAGAACAGAACCATATTAGACCTGGCCAGATCCAGAAGCATGTCTAATGGCCAAGATATATCGAACAAGTTATGGCAGAAATTGTTAACACATCTGCCTACCTTCTAAATAGATCACCTACAAAAGCAGTTATGGACAAGACACCATATGAAGCGTGGCACAGAAGGAAACCTGTGGTGAATCATTTGAAAGTATTTGGGTGTATTGGATATGCACTCACACCATCTCAAGGAAGAGAAAAGTTTGATGAGAAAGGTGATAAGTTGTTTTTCACCGGATATGGTGATGAATCGAAGGGATATCGTTTGTATAATCCGATCACTGACAAATTAATTCTGTCGAGAGATGTTATCTTTGATGAACTTGCAGCTTGAAAGTGGCAGGAAGAGTCTTCTACGACACAGATACTCCAGTTTACAGAAGCAGTGGCAGAAGCATCTATACAGAACCCTATCAGAGTAACAGAAGCAGCAGCAAAGGTTACCGTACATAATCCCATCGGAACAACATAAGCTAGTTCCTCTAGAACCATTCCAAAGGCAAAGGTTCCTATTGGAGATACACCATCAAGGAGGTATTGATCATTCATTGAAATTTATGAGCCACAGAACTTTGAGGAGGCAGTCAAAAAAGAAAAATGGAGAAATGTAATGAAGGAGGAGACTACTTTTATAGAAAAGAATGACACATGGTCATTGGTCGATCTCCTAGAAGGGAACGAAGCTATCGGTGTGAAGTGGGTCTACAAGACCAAGCATTATGAAGATGGAAGCGTGTAGAAGCATAAAGCTCGCATCGTAACAAAAGGTTATTCACAGAAGCCTGTAGCAAAAAGGGTTCTAAGCTATGTAGAAGGCACACAAAAGGTTGGACTAAAGTATACAAAAGAACAGAATGATGATCTAGTGGGTTATGTAGATATTGATTGGGTAGGAAGCTTGGATGATCGTAGAAGCACATCAGGATACCTGTTCTGCGATGGACCAAATCCCATTTCATGGAGTTCAAAGAAGCAAAGCACCGTTACCCTCTCATTTGCAGAAACTGAGTACATAGTAGAAAATGAAGCAACAAGAGAAGTTGTCTGACTTAGAAGGTTACTTCTAAAACTACAACTGAAGGTGGACGAGCCAACGACAATCTTCTGTGATAACCAATATGCAATTGCGATGACCAAGTATCCAATTTTCATGCAAGGTCGAAGCACATAGAACTTCGTCATCATTTCATCAGAAAGATAGTTTTGCAGAAGGAGATTCTTCTACAGTTCATCAGCACCCACGATCAACCCGCAGATGTTCTTACCAAGGTAGTGTCTTCTGAGACGTTTGAGAAATTCAAAGACTTCTTGAAGATCATAAATTGAAAGGAGTTGTTGAAGGTAATTTATGATCAAGTTTGATGGGTATTAAAGGTTGTAACGGAATTGTTATTTAACGTAGCCTTCAAGTGGCTCATTAAATCAGTTATTAAATATGTTATTTAAGGTAGCATCACCATTCGAGTTTCTACTACAGGGTACCGTGTAATCATTTGAAAGAAATGAAGAAGAAAACAGTTGGCAGCCTAAACACTTGAACTCCACCAAATATTCATCCCGCGTAAGAGCAGCAGCTCTACAGATCTTTTTTTCTATCCTACAGAAGTTCGTCGGTAATACATAACCGACGTTCTACTAGCACCTTCTCCCTACCTATCTAATCCTACACATAACCCCAACACATTGATTGAGAAGAAAAATCTTTGTAGTCAATATTAAGTAGTTGATTGATTAAGAAGACAAAATCTTTTGAAAATAGTAAATGTGTCTACCAAATAATTTTAACATTTTTCCATTAACTTTGTGCGGGTGGGAAATATTTGCAAAATATAATTTGTGGCCATCAACTGTGGCACGATCGACAAAGTAAGATGAAAGTAAGACAATTAAGGAAAAATTCAGATTCGGTAGATCGAAAATTTTAGTCGATTGGAGGATCTACGTTGAAGATAAGAGTTGTNAATCCCCAATCCAATCCTTTCACACATAATTCCCTTCCTATCCAATCCCTTCCTATCGGCTTGATGTGGGTCTACAAGACCAAGTACAATGAAGATGAAAGCGTGCAAAAGCATAAGCTCGCATCGCAGAAACTATTCACAAAAGTTTGGTGTTGATTTTACATAAGCTTTTTCTCCTGAAGCAAGGATGTAGACAATCCGTACTGTTCTACCCATAGCAGCACAAAAGGAGCTTGAAGTATCCATCTTTATGTCATGTCAACATTTTTGAATGAAGTAGTAGAATAAGAAGTCTACATAGAACAACCATAAGAATTCGTGATGAAAGACACATAAGACAAAGTCTACATATTGCATAAGGCTCTTTATAGTTTGAGGCAAGCACCGAGAGCGTTGAATTGTAGAATTGATTCTTACCTATGAAGAAATGATTCTCTAGAAGTTTAATAGAACATTCACTATACATACAAAAGATTGGTACTAATTTTCTAATAACATGTCTCTATGTGGATGATATGATCTATGCTAACACCAATAGAAGCTTGCTGCAAAAGTTCAAAGAAGTCATGACAGAAGAGTTTGCAATGACATATCATGGCTTAATGAAGTAATTTCTTGGATTTCAAGTGAAGCAGAAAAAATGAGAGATTTTCATTTCTCAGGAGAAGTATATAACAGATTTGTTGAAGAAGTTTTGTATGAAGAATGCAAAGTCAATTTCTACTCAAATGCCTCTCAATGAAAGGTTACAGAAGGAGGATTCTACAGAAGGATTGGACTTGAAGATCTACACAAGCCTAATGAATTCTCTTATCTATCTCACTCACACCGATATTGTTCATTATGTGAGTTTGCTGTCTAGATTCAAGAATCACCCCAGTAGAACTCATTTCACAACAGCAAGAAGGGTTATACGCTACCTAAAAGACACACAAGGTAGGACTAAAATATACAAAAGAGCAAAAAGATGATATGTCAGGTTATGTCGATAGTGGTTGGGCAAGAAGCTTGGATGATCATAGAAAAACATCAGGATACTTGTTCTACATTAGAACAAAGGCCATTTCATGAAGTTTTGAAAAGAAAAGCACCATTACTATCTCATCTGCAGAAGCTCAGTACATCGAGCAAATGAAGCAACAAAAGAAGTTGTCTAGCTCAGAAGGTTACTTTTCGAGCTACAAACAACTGGTAAACGAGCCAACAATAATATTTTGTGATAACCAATCTGCAATTGCTATGACCAAGAATCTATCTTTTCATACAAGGTCAAAACACATAGAACTTCGTCCTCATTTAATCAGAGAGATGGTTTCACAGAAGGAAATTCTTCTAGAGTTCATCAACACCAATGATCAACCAACAAATGTTCATACTAAAGCAATGTCTTCGGAGAAGTTCGAGACTTTTAAAGACTACTTGAAGATCACAAATTAAGGGGGGCTGTTGAGAGTAATTTATGATCATAAATGGAGCATTGAAAGCACCAAAGTAAATGAGAATTAAAGAAGGAAATGGATAGTTGTGATTGCTTCTCACTATAGTAACACGACAGACTCGTGTATATTTCATGATCAATAGTATCAATTAGGGTAGTAAATTGATTAAAACATTCAGAAGGTAAGTCATGTTTGTACCCGAAGATAATGTACCTATGATTTGTAATCGTACAAAGTAAAATGAACCCACTTTGAGAGTAATCCCAACGGGAAGCAATATTTCCCCATTCTTAATCCTTAAACAATAATATTAAACATAATATCCTTTCAGAAGGTTTAAAAGTGATATTATTACTTCACACATTATTTATGTATTTATCAAAAAATGAATCCCAAATTTCCACAAAGTTATGTAGGATATATGGATCCTGGCTATAAAGGAACCACAAGTGAATTCACAAAGGGCTTGTATTATAAGTTGTTGGCCAGTGTCACTTATGTTAATCTTTTTTCTAGTGAAAACTCATGCAGATTCTACGGCAAACTGAGAATGTAGAAAGCAGTGAGAGTTAAAATAGAAAACACTTGCACGTACATAATTGTTAGTCCTTTATTATCAGGATCTGCATATGCATAATTGTGAGCATAGTTGTTAAAGGCGCCAAAAGGCGATGCCTATGGCGAGAGGCGAGGCGAGGCGAGCGATGGCAAATCGCCATTCCCTGTCTCCAACCGAGGAGAGTTCATAAGGCGTTGCCTTTTTCTGTCTTTTCTCGCCTTTGGCCAAGCGAGAGGCGACTCAAAGGTGCGCCTTTCTTAAAAGGCGACGACGGGGGATGAGGGAGAAGAAGAGGGACCTATTTGTAACTATCTTAAAAATTTAAGGACTAATTAATAAAATCAAAACAATTATACATATTGAGCCATCTTTCTCAGTTGCTCGAAATCCCCTCCTCACCTCCGCCACCCTTCCCCCCTCCACCATCCTTCCCCTCCCTTACCATCCTTACCCACCTTCGCTTTCGCCATCCTTTCCCCCCTCCCACCATCCTTCCCCTCCCCAACCATCATTCCCCTCTCGCCCATTGGAACTATTTGACAGATTCAGGTACCTTCTTGGCTTTTCTCTTCTTACCCGTTCGCTTCTCTTTTTCCTTGTTTTTAACATTACGAAGGTACTAGTAAACCACACTAGATGACAACTTCCTTGTCATACTCGCTTCCTTTTTCAATTTTGAATTTGATGTTGGTTACAAACATGAATTAGTGATAGAGAAGGTTCTTGATGCATACTTGGACATTCTAAGGCATCAGCAGAACATCCTTTCAGCAGACAATCTCCACCGATAAAAAAAAACATACATCATCAAACATGCACAAACCAACTGCTTTGTTATATTCATGAGTAACCCACTTTTCTTAAAGCTTTATCCCTTGGTAAAATTATTTCCAGACAATTACTGTGAGAAAGTAACAGATGGTGGAATTAGTCAATTCAAGAAACACCTTGTTGGAGGCTATAAAGATATGAAGGCTAGTCGAGAATGCCCTCCTCCTGTTGTAGAAGAATTGATAGAGTATATGGCCAATAAGAAGGAAGCTAAAAGCAAAATGGATGCAATTACCCATTTTGATAAATTAGAAGATGAAGAAGTGTTAAATACGATGAATGTTCCGTCACATTCACATTTTTTGAGTCATGCAACATCAAATCACATTGTTGAATCTGGCTCAAGTGGAAAAAGATCAAGGGGCTCTATTGATTATTTCTATCGCGAGTGTCAAGATCTGGGTGAGGATGTTGTCATTCAAAAAAAGAAACAAGATTCAAAGGAGCTTCATGCATACCAAATAAAGATGAGAGATGACGCAATTAATGCCTTTTATAGGTGGATGTATGATGTTGAAATTCCTTTTAATGCCGTCAACTATGATAACTTCACTACACTGGTACATGCAATTGGAGACTATGGGAGAAATATGAAGCGTCCTTCATATAATGAGGTCAAAGTTACCTATTTAAATAAGGAAGTGGAACACGCAAAAGAGCTCATGAAAGGTAGCATTGATTTGAAGGAGAGTATGGTTGTAGCTTGATGATAGATGGATGGCAAAATAGAAAAGGTAGATCTTTTATAAACTTTTTTATGAACACTCCGAAAGGAAGCGTATTTTTGAAATCTTACTCACAGCTGAAAGAATGTTTAAGTTACTTGAGAAATTTGTCCATGATGTTGGGGAAGAACCTGTACTTCAAGTGGTGACAGATAGTGCAAGTTCAAATGTTTTTGCAGGTGAGAATCTTTTTCTTGAAATAATGTAATTTTTCTTAATGTGTTCTTAACTTCTTAATCTATTTTGCAGGAAGATTGTTGGAGGCGAAGTACCAACATTTATATTTCACTCCATGTGCCTCCCATAGTCTAGATTTGATGTTTGAAGACATCTTCAAGTTATCTAATTTGAAGAAAGTATATGAGCAAGGAATAACTTTTAATGGCTTTAAATACAACTAGCTTTTCTCTTGAACATGCTGAGAGATTTTACAAAGAAGGATGAAATGGTGAGGCTAGAAAAAAACACGCTTTACAACAACGTTCCTAACTTTGAAGAGGTTTTTGGATCAAAGTGCAAATTGAGGAAAATGTTTACATCTAATAAGTAGAATGCCACGAAGATCTCAAAAAGGCATTGGGGGAAAAGAATGGAATGAATCATATTGTATACTACCTTTAGGAATAATGTGACATATGCAGTGAAGGTTAATGGTCCTTTAGTGCATGTGCTTTAGATAGTTGATGGTCAGAAAAGACCAGCCATGGACTACACTTATAAGGCAATTGATCGAGCAAATAAGCAAATTGATGCATTTTTTTCTCATCGGAAAAAATATCCAATGTGTTTCAAATCACCGATAATCGATGGAATGTTCAACTCCATTGACTTCTTCATGCAACATGCCATTTCCTCAATTCTCAATTATCTTATTCAAATATGAATGTATCATAAGATGAAGAGAGCATGACATGATTCCATCATGTCGTTCAACGATTGGTGAGGGATGTTAAAGTTAAATATGTCATTTGTAGTGAAATGGATTCCGGGCTAAAAGGATGTTTGGAAATGCTGTCAAACACCGAGTATGCGAACTAAAATCACCAGGCTAAAATTTTATTAAAAAAGTTATCGTAACTTATTGCTCATTGTCATTATTTATATTTTGTTATTTTATCATTTAACAGCTCAATAGTGGTCATCATATGGATCTTTGATGTCAAATTTGTAAAAGTTTGATATAAAAGTTATCAATCTTACTTGTAGTTCTTTCGTTTGTGAGATAAACTGAAGTGTATTTGAGCATGTAACTGAATTAAATTCTTAACTCCTTTAACATAATTAAAATAATTTTATGTACTTATACACACATGATTTTAAGTATGTAGTTTCACTCCAAAAGGAGGAATCGTTTGAAGCATGAAAGATTGAATATGTTGGTTTATGTGAAGTACAATAGGGCTTTAAGGCGTCAATATTCAATGCGAGAGAATCTTGATCTGATTACCTCACCATATGTTGATGGAATTGAAACTTCTGAATGGAAGACATGTATTATTGAAGATGTGGATGACGATGAGAAGAACAAACATGTATTCAATGATGATGAATATTTCACATGGGGTCTTGCTACAAAAGGAAGCGAGGCTAATGAATCGCCATATGTCACTAGGTCTTCTGAACCCTCAATTACATTAAAAAATTCTGTGGAAAGGCGATCCATTATGGGTTCGTAACGATTGAACTCGTTGCTAAAGATCAGCAATTTGCTGCTTAAGCCGAGCAACATGTGCCTCGTCACTAAGGATGCGGAATGGAGCGACGTGGGAATGGTCGAAAGGGTAGATAATGAAACGGGATGGCTGAATGGATGGGTATGAAGGATAGGTTGAGATCAACCTCCACGGATACAAATACACCACCATGAAAGAAGACACGAATATAACTCGCCTGTCACACGGATATAGACACACCACTGAGAACAAGAATGAGGGCGTGGAACAACACGAAGGATACAGGCATACCGCTACCGGTTGATACACTCTACTCAATCTGCACTTGGAATCCACCAAATGAAGAACGAGGTTGAAAGAGAATCCAGTCCTTCGGATAGAAAGACAAAAGTCTAATTTAGGTTTAAAAGTCTGAATAATCTGCCCGCAACTCTTACAATGCAAGGGCTTATATAGGCGGCCCTTGGAAAGACAATAAATGAAACGAAATAAAAGATAAGAGAAATAAAATAAGGATAAGATCAGAAATGAGGAAAGGAAATATATTACTTCCTCCCGACAAGATCTGAAAAGAAAATGGAGCTGGATAGTGGAGCAGGCACGACACTTGGTGTGCAAGTTGTCAGACCTGAGCCGTCATATCGTAACCGTCCTTTGGGCTGTCCGTCGTATGATTGTCCTTCGTCGCCTGGGAGTCGTGTCGCTCGGTGCTCCTTTCGCATCGCTTACTCGATGACCCGTAGATTGAGGCCTCCAGTAACGAAGGAAACGGTTGGTATCCCAAGAGTGAAGCGACGACTGTCCTTGTATCAGGAGGGTTTGGAGAAGAAGGAAACTGTTGGTATCCCAAGAGTTTTGCGAACGAAGAAGCGGGAAAAAGACGCCTGCTTGATAAGTTTTATCCGAAAACACAATACGGTTTTAAAACGCTGCCGTTTTGAGAACTAGAGATAAACATAAAGTTCTCCATATTATGTTTCACAAGGGGGGCTTAATGTGGACACATGAATTTTTGGCCTCGTCCTCAATGGGCCGAAGAGGTACGACTCCATGTGAGCACCACTTGAGGTGAACGGGGACCTAATATTAACGCTACTCGAGGAATCCGTGTGAGCACTACTCGAGAAGTGCCTCTTGAACAAGGGCTTAAGATTAACGCCACTCGAGAAGCATTTCTTGAGTATGTCATAGATAAATCCCATACAGCTCGAGACTTAAATCCCATAGTTATTACTATGCTTCAAAATTCGAGTTTCGGGGGATCTCCATCGGAGGATCCACATGGGCACATCACCAACTTTTTGGAAATCTGCGACACTTTCCGCGAGACTCTTCCCATTCTCGTTGAGGGACAAAGCACGAACATGGCTCTACTCTTTGCCAGAATGGTCCATCACAAACTGGGAAGAGATGTCTGGAAAATTCCTATCAAAGTATTTCCCACCTAGCAAGACTATCAAGATACGGAATGACATCACTTCGTTTCGACAACATGGGACAGAGTCACTTTATGAGGCTTGGGAGAGATTTAAGGAATTTTTACGACTGTGCCCACATCATGAGATACCTCAATGGATGCTGGTACAAATTTTTTATGATGGATTAACTGATGCACTTCGCTCAACGATTGATGCAGCTGCAGGGGGAACAATATTAAACAAGCAGCCGGAGGAAGCAATGGAGCTATTCGAGCAGATGGCTAATAACGGTCATGGAGTATCACGTGCCCGAGGAGTAGCTGGAGTACATTCAGTGGATGAAGTTGCTGCCCTCAACGCTAAAGTGGATGCGTTAACTCGAGAGCTAAATGCATTAAAGGGTCCTAGTCATCCCATTTATTATCCGTGTGAGAGGTGTGGAGAAAATCATGCTCCTGGTCAATGTTTTACTGGTGCCGAGTCAGCCAACTACTTGGGAGCCAACTCGAGGAACAACCCCTTTTCGAATACTTACAATCCGGGATGGAGGAACCACCCGAATTTCTCGTGGGGAAATCAACAATCGGCGAAACCAACTCCTCCACCAGGGGCTCATCAACAAAAGCCACAACCGCAAGAGAAAATGTCAGGTATTGAAGAACTTTTAGTCAAATATATTTCTAAAACCGACACTCTTTTGCAGAACCAATCGGCTTCACTTCGGAGTTTAGAAGCCCAAGTCGGACAATTGGCACAAGCAATCAATAATCGACCTCAAGGCACTCTCCCGAGCAATACTGAGGTGAATCCAAGGAATGACGGGAATGCACAAGTGCAAGCTATCACTTTACGGAATGGGAGAACACTTCCTGAACCCTCAAAGTTCAAGCACGACGTTGCAACCACACCAGAAGTTACGCACAAAGGGAATGAACCTTCTGCTCAGCCTAGCCAACAACTTTCTCAACCAAAAGAAGGTATGGAAAATGCTTCTAATGGAAAAGATAAACTCGTATATCCACCTCTTCCTTTTCCACAGCGAGCTATAAAGCAGAATGATGAGAAGGATTTCCTGAAATTCTTAGAAATCTTTAAAAAGCTACACATCAACATACCTTTTGCTGAAGCGTTGGAGAAGATGCCGAGCTACGTTAAATTCATGAAAGATATATTGTCTAAAAAGAGACGTCTCGGTGAGTTTGAGACTGTTGCTTTAACTGAAGAATGTAGTGCTATTTTGCAGAAAAAGTTACCTCCAAAGCTAAAAGATCCAGGTAGTTTCACTATACCCTGCTCTATTGGTTCAAATTTCAGCGGTAAGGCATTGTGTGATCTTGGAGCCAGTGTTAATTTAATGCCTTTATCAATATTTTACGAATTGGGTTTGGGGGAAGTAAAACCTACATCGGTCACGTTGCAATTAGCCGACCGGTCTCTTGCTTTTCCAAGGGGAATCATTGAGGATATTTTGGTTAAGGTAGATAAATTTGTTTTTCCCGCGGATTTTATCGTGCTTGATTTTGGAGAGGACCGTGAAATACCAATCATCCTTGGAAGACCATTCCTAGCCACAGGTAGGACTTTAATTGATGTCCAAAAGGGTGAGCTAACCATGAGGGTTAATAACGAGGAGGTAACATTTAATATTCTTCATGCAATGAAATGTCCGAATGAACCTGATGATTGCTTTTCTATTGACATCATTGACAGGATAGCAGCCGAAGAAGTTACTATTTTGAAGATGACCGATGTGCTTGAGCTAGCATTAACTTATGAGGAAGCAACTATCGATGAAGAAACTAAGGAAATGATCAGTTGGATGGAGTGCAAATCTTATATACCTAGAGATCTGAGAGCTTTCGATCCATTGGAGATGCCAGAGAAGACCACCAAACCATCCATCATAGAAGCACCAGAATTAGAGCTCAAAACCTTACCCACACATTTAAGGTATTCATTCCTCCAAAATGCTAATCAACTCCCTGTGATTATTGCTGCAGAATTGACGGAGTTGCGGGAGGATAAATTACTTCGAATCTTGAGGGATCACAAGAAGGCGATAGGATGGACTATTGCAGATATCAGAGGAATCAGCCCAGCAATTTGCATGCATAAAATTCTCCTCGAGGATGATCACAAACCATCGATAGAGAATCAACGGAGATTGAACCCAAACATGAAAGATGTTGTAAAGAAGGAGATCATCAAGTGGCTCGATGCAGGTATCATATATCCTATTTCTGATAGCTCGTGGGTTAGTCCTATACAGTGTGTCCCAAGAAAGGTAGAATGACAATAGTAGCAAATGAGAAGAATGAACTCATCCCTACTCGCACTGTCACGGGATGGAGGGTATGTATGGACTACCGGAAGTTAAACAAAGCAACAAGAAAAGATCACTACCCACTTCCATTCATCGATCAAATGTTGGACAGATTGGCAGGTAAAGAATATTATTGTTTTCTCTATGGTTACTCAGGATATAATCAGATTGCCATTGCACCAGAAGATCAGGAGAAAACAACTTTCACATGTCCATACGGTACGTTCGCCTTCCGTAGAATGCCATTTGGATTGTGTAATGCACCTGCTACATTCCAAAGATGCATGACGTCCATTTTCACAGACATGGTAGAACAACATTTAGAAATCTTTATGGATGACTTTTTCGTTTTTGGCAACTCATTTGATAATTGCTTACATAATCTTGCATGTGTACTCGAACGTTGTGAGCAAACAAATCTAACCTTAAATTGGGAAAAGTGTCACTTTATGGTTCGGGAAGATATTGTCCTTGGTCACAGGATGTCAAGCAAAGGAATTGAAGTTGACAGAGCAAAGATTGAGACAATCGAAAAGTTATCCCCACCAACATCGGTAAGAGGTATTCGAAGTTTTCTTGGTCATGCTGGCTTCTACAGGCGATTTATTAAGGATTTCTCCAAAATATCAAAACCGTTATGCAATCTTTTGGAGAAAGACATACCATTCAACTTTGATAAAGCATGCATGGAAGCATTTACAAAATTGAAAGAGAGGTTAGTTACAGCACCTATCATTGTAGTGCCTGATGGGACGTTACCTTTTGAATTGATGTGCGATGCGAGTGATTATGCCTTAGGAGTAGTGCTTGGGCAACGTAAGAATAAGGTTTTTCATGTGATTTACTATGCTAGTAGAACTTTGGACGATGCACAGGTAAATTACACGACCACTGAAAAGGAGCTACTAGCTGTTGTATTTGCTTTCGACAAATTTCGATCTTACCTTGTGGGTTCGAAAGTCATAGTGTTTACAGATCACTCCGCAATCAAGTACTTGATTGAGAAGAAGGATGCAAAACCACGATTGATAAGATGGGTTCTCTTACTACAAGAATTTGATCTCGAAATCAAGGACAGAAAAGGAACAGAGAACCAAGTAGCCGATCACTTGTCAAGGCTAGATGGTCAAAGCGACATCAAGCTCAACCAGGTAGTTATAAATGAATCATTTCCCGATGAACAGCTGCTCTCGGTTAGTCACACACAAGTTCCGTGGTATGCAGATTTTGTGAATTTTCTTGTTTCTAATTTCATACCCACTGATTTGAATGTGCAACAAAAGAAGAGGTTTTTACACGATGTTAAGAATTATGTGTGGGATGAACCATTCTTGTTTAAGCAATGTGCAGATCAGGTTCTTAGAAGATGCATACCTGAAGGAGAATGGGACCAAATTCTATGGCAATGTCATTCATCACCTTACGGCGGACATTTTGGAGGAGATAAAACAGCTGCTCGAATTTTACAATCAGGTTTCTATTGGCCTTCTTTATTCAAAGATGCTTACAATTTTGTTGCTAAATGTGACAGATGCCAACGAACGGGAAACATATCAAGGCGACATGAAATGCCCTTAAACAACATTCTGGAGGTAGAAATTTTCGACGTTTGGGGTATTGATTTTATGGGACCATTTGTTTCGTCTTTCAAAAATCGTTATATTTTAATGGCTGTGGATTACGTATCTAAATGGGTTGAAGCGAAAGCTTTGCCCACTAACGAGGCTAAAACAGTGGTTGAGTTTTTAAAGAAGCAGGTGTTTACAAGGTTCGGTACCCCAAGAGCAATCATCAGCGATGGAGGATCTCACTTTTGCAATAAACAAGTCGCCAATTTGTTAAACAAGTATGGAATAAATCACAAGGTTGCTCTAGCATACCATCCTCAGACTAGTGGGCAAGTGGAAGTATCAAATCGAGAAATTAAGAGAATTCTCGAGAAAACAGTAAACACATCACGGAAGGATTGGGCACAGAGACTAGAGGATGCATTGTGGGCTTATCGAACAGCTTACAAAACGCCAATTGGAATGTCTCCGTTTAAGCTAGTTTATGGGAAAGCATGTCACTTGCCGGTGGAATTGGAGCACAAAGCATTCTGGGCGATTAAGAAATTGAATTTTGATCTCGAGAAGGCTGGAGAGAAGAGGTTGCTCCAATTGAACGAACTTGATGAATTTCGGCTTCAAGCATATGAAAACGCGATGATCTATAAGGAGAAGACGAAACAGTGGCATGATAAGAAGATCATTGAGCAGAAATTTGAGCCTGGACAACAAGTATTGCTGTTCAATTATAGACTAAGATTATTCCCAGGAAAGCTCAAATCACGGTGGTCTGGACCATTTCAGGTAGTTCAGGTATTCCCCTATGGTGCCGTAGAAATACGAAATCCAAGTTCAGAACATACATTCAAGGTTAATGGACAGAGGCTGAAACACTATTGGGGAGGAAACGTTGAAAGGGCAGTTGCTGCGGCAACATTGAAAGACATGTGATGGATATCAAGAGTCGAGCCGTAGATTATAAACCAAGCGCTTCTTGGGAGGCAACCCAAGTTATTTTATTTTATTTCTTTTGTTTTACTAGGTGAAAAGGTAGCGGGGACGCAAGAGCAAGCAGCAAGATCGTGCAACTGCAGGAAAATCTCGTGCAGCTGCACCGCTTGGACCTCCAAGGCACAGAAACTCTGTGCAGCTGCACCAAAATCTAGTGCAGCTGCACCATGCGGACACAGAATGCGCAGAAACTTTGTGCAGCTGCACGAAAATTTGGTGCAGCTGCACCGCTGGGAGCATAAAATCCACAGAAACTTTGTGCAGCTGCACGAAAATTTGGTGCAGCTGCACCGCTCGGAAGACAAAATGCACAGAAACTTTGTGCAACTGCACAAAACTCTCGTGCAGCTGCACCGGCATTATAAAAAAAAATCATAAAATAAGAAAACGAATTTGGGCATTTGACTCGACAAACCCTAATCGTTGTATTTCTTGTGACAGGGAGAAGCAACCGCCGTCGCCGTTCCCCACGCCGTCGCCCTCTCGAGCCACAGCCGCCGAGGATGCAGATGTAGATTCTAATGATACAGTTTAGTCTTACACCGAGGCATATCCTGGTAATCTCGTTTCCTACTCGTTTTATCTTAAGCACCGAGGACGTTGCTCGAATTAGGTTTGGGGGTGTGGTGTGTGGTGTGGTGGTTGTTTGTTATTAAATTTTTAGGGTGAGTCCTGTCTAGGTCTTATTTTTCATCTCTTGGGTCGTTTTTCCTCGACGTAACCTTAGGAAGTCGATGTGGAATGTCTGTTTTCAATGATGAGCATATGGGTTGCATTCTTCAAGTGTGGAAAGATGAAATTCTTTGCTTAGTATGCTCAAATTTTTTGTTTAGTTTTGAAAAGATCTCCCAGTAGGAAGTGTGCTTAGCAGCAACGGGTTACATAGCCTTAGAATACATGGTGACTAGTGGTGAGTAGAGTAGCTTGAATTATCTCTTGAAACGACATCTTTGGGGATCTTGGCGAAAAGAAAAAGAAAAAAAAAAGAGAAAAATTAGGTTGTCAAGGCTCTGAGTACCAATGTTCAGGTTTGAAAAAAAAAAGAATAGAGGAAAAGATATTGCCTGAATATGTGCTTGTGGTGGGAGTCTTCCGTGCTAGCATGAGTGATTGATCCGAGGGGTGCTTTATCACCTAATGCCTTGGTTCAACTGAATCGGGAGTCATTGATCGAGAGCTTGCTACATAAGCTTTAGCCGGAATCAGATGAACATTTAGAGTCGTGCAATCTGGAAAAAAAAATAGAGAATAAAGTTGTTAAAAAGTCGGAAAACCTGTGATGGATGAATAGAGATGTTTGTGGTGATCTCTGCGAGTTACTGGTTGACATGAGCTATTTGGAGTGTATGCTTGTTAATGTTGAGTGTACAACCCGCTGGGACAAAGATATTGTGTTTTAAAGCCTTTAATTGAGCATATTAGGTAGTGAATGGAATCTAGATGCATGCGGAGGATGCACCCATTTCTGAGAATGTTCTAAAAGATGCTTCTACGTTTGACTGACTTGGGGTAGTCGAGGAGAGTCTTTTAATTTTTGTTATCTTTATCTTTGCTCGGGACTAGCAAAATTTAGGTTTGGGGGTGTGATAACTCTATGAAAGTAGAGTTATTTAGAGCAGTTTCATACTTAGATTTTGTTAGGTTTGTGAAATATTGCGTTTATTGCATAATATTCCTAGTTATTTCACATTATTCCCGAGAAACGGATTACTGCCGAGTTTTCTGGTTTATTTCAGGATAAATATGAAGAAAAGAGGACCTCGGCGTAATTATGAAGACTTCGTGCAGAAGGAAGATCTCTGGATGCTCTTGGAAGACCTAAAGCTACGATAGGGAGAAATTAGAAGATTTTCTTTCCTTATTTTTCTGAGATTCTCTAGGTTTAGGGGGGATATAAAAACATTTTATTTTTACCTGGAGAGGAGGAGGAGGAGAGGAGGCTGCTGGTAACAGAGAGCCGTCGACAAAGACTTTGGGAGTTTTTCTTTTAGTTTTCCTTTATGTCGTTTTCATTGTCTACGATGGATTTGATGTTTTCGTTTATTTCAGTTATGAACTAAATTTCTTTGCCTGGGGTTAAGATGGATCTTGACGATTAGTTAATAGTCTATCTCTTTAGATACACTTGAATGATTTTGGTTTGATTATTCCTGTTCGTTCTTAACGCTTTCTTATTGCCTGATCACCAATAGGATTGAATAGTGAATTTAGGTGAACTCGGAAGGGGAATCCTAGATTAAGCACGGGGAGAGGAATAACCTAGGGTAAACTTAGTCGGAAGACAGGTTTATTAACGAGCGGGATAGGAATATACCCAATCGTCCTAGGTAATCGAATTGGAATTGATTCGTAAGGGGCACTCGATAGTTAATCTACCTAGGAATAGAGTGATTGCTATTTACAGAGTTGTACGTTCTTATGACCTCAGAAGGGGCGTAGGAAGATAACCGAATTCCAGATTATCAATCAGATCATCTTAAGCGTGTTGATTGAGATATGACTTGCGATTAATTGTCCGGTGAAATCGTCGCCCTAAGTGCTTTTCTCATTTGAATCTTAATTCAATTTACTTACTCGTTTTCTTTAGCTTTTCATTTAGTTTGATTAATTCTTAAATCGTTTAGTTGGATAATAGAGATTGACGGTATTTTAATAATTGGGAGCAGTTTAGATCAGTCCTCGTGGGAACGATATCTTACTTACACTTTATTACTTGTACGATCGCGTGCACTTGCGTGGTGAATACGTTTTCGACGTGACAAGTTTTTGGCGCCGTTGCCGGGGATGCAGATGCAGATTCTAATGATACAGTTTAGTCTTACACCGAGGCATATCCTGGTAATCTCGTTTCCTACTCGTTTTTAAGCACCGAGGACGTTGCTCGAATTAGGTTTGGGGGTGTGGTGTGTGGTGTGGTGGTTGTTTGTTATTGAATTTTTAGGGTGAGTCCTGTCTAGGTCTTATTTTTCATCTCTTGGGTCGTTTTTCCTCGACGTAACCTTAGGAAGTCGATGTGGTATGTGGTGTGGTGGTCAGAGCCTTGGCAACCTCATTTTTCTTTTTCTTTTTTTTTTCTTTTTTCTTTTTCTTTTCGCCGAGATCCCCAAAGATGTCGTTTCAAGAGATAATTCAAGCTACTCTACTCACTGCTAGTCACCATGCATTCTAAGGAGATGTAACCTGTTGCCGCTAAGCACACTTCCTACTGAGAGATCTTTTCAAAACTAAACGGAAAATTTTAGCATACTAAGCAAAGAATTTCATCTTTCCACCCTTGAAGAATGCAACCCATATGCTCATCATTAAAAACAGACATTCCACATCGACTTCCTAAGGTTACGTCAAGGAAAAACGACCCAAAAGATGAAAAATAAGACCTAGACATGACTCACCCTAAAAAGTCAATAACAAACAATCACCACACCACACATCACACCCCCAAACCTAATTTGAGCAACGTCCTCGGTGCTTAAGATAAAACGAGTAGGAAACGAGAGTACCAGGATATGCCTCGGTGTAAGACTAAACTGTATCATTAGAATCTGCATCTGCATCGTCGGCAGCTGTGGCCCGAGAGGGCGACGGAGGTGGCGGCTATAGCTCTTCCCTGTCACAAGAAAAAACGATTAGGGTTGTCTAGCAAAAAGGCCCGATTTTGTTTTTTGTTTTTATTAATTTCCGATGCAGCTGCACGAGATTTTCGTGCAGCTGCACAAAGTCTCTGTGCATTTTTGTGTTCCGAGCGGTGCAGCTGCACCAAATTTTCGTGCAGCTGCACAAAGTTTCTGTGGATTTTATGCTCCCAGCGGTGCAGCTGCACTAGATTTTGGTGCAGCTGCACAGAGTTTCTGTGCCTTGGAGGTCCAAGCGGTGCAGCTGCACGAGATTTTCCTGCAGTTGCACGATCTTGCTGCTTGCTCTTGCGTCCCCCGCTACCTTTTCACCTAATAAAACAAAAGAAATAAAAACAAATAAAATAAAATAACTTGGGTTGCCTCCCAAGAAGCGCTTGGTTTATAGTCTACGGCTCGACTCTTGATATCCATCACATGTCTTTCAATGTTGCCGCAGCAACTGCCCTTTCAACGTTTCCTCCCCAATAGTGTTTCAGCCTCTGTCCATTAACCTTGAATGTATGTTCTGAACTTGGATTTCGTATTTCTACGGCACCATAGGGGAATACCTGAACTACCTGAAATGGTCCAGACCACCGTGATTTGAGCTTTCCTGGGAATAATCTTAGTCTGGAATTGAATAGCAATACTTGTTGTCCAGGCTCAAATTTCCGCTCAATGATCTTCTTATCATGCCACTGTTTCGTCTTCTCCTTATAGATCCTTGCGTTTTCATATGCTTGAAGCCGAAATTCATCAAGTTCGTTCAATTGGAGCAACCTCTTCTCTCCAGCCTTCTCGAGATCAAAATTCAATTTCTTAATCGCCCAGAATGCTTTGTGCTCCAATTCCACCGGCAAGTGACATGCTTTCCCATAAACTAGCTTAAACGGAGACATTCCAATTGGCGTTTTGTACGCTGTCTGATATTTCCAGCGGATTTTTGTGTTCAAAATTTCTGGCACGCCAGACTGGGACAATTTTTCCCTTCATCTCTTACTTTGAGGAATTCACAATGCAGTGTTAAGTAAGAATGCGATGATACAATCGCACTTGCTGCTTTTTCTTCGCCTCATCCGGGGATCTTTCATTATCTGTGGTTTCCAAGGTTGTCACGGCTAAGGACAATTCGATCGAATCCTCTTATATAAGGAAGGGACTTGCGCAGAATTCTACAAGTCCTGTTCCACAATGGGCTACGCATCTTCCAGATGTCACTGGGACAAAGGAATATTCTTAAGATTGAGAAGTCTCCCCAATAAAATGGGACTTATATGCCGGAGTCTGTCGCCAATGTCACCGAATCGCAACAGCTCTGAATAGAGATAGAGGAAATTATTGCACAAGTATTTTCTCCCCTAAGGCTTCCCCATATAACAAGGATGTTCTTCAAGAAGGAGGCTCTCAAAGTGGACATATGCAATTGTGGCCAAAAACTGTCAAAAACCGAAGAAATTGAAGCAATCTTACGAGCAATTTCCCTAAGTATCTCAACCACCTGCTGGTAGATCATTATAGAGGTTCTGATGTCTCCTTGCCGCAGATACCTTTTGAAAAATCTCCGTCAAAGTGACTTCCTCCAATCCCGGTTTCCCCAGAAGCAGATTGCAACTAAGGCTTTCGAAGTCTGAAGATATAGATAGAAGATACATTCACTTGAAGATCAGGTTTCACTCTCACAAAGACTGTCGGATGGTATGCTGCTTTTAATGAAAGAAGAAGCAGCACATGGACTCATTGTCAAACAAAGCCTGGAGAGTAAAAGAGCTGAACAAAAGTCTATGAGGGAATTTCGCGCACACCAAGTTAATACAGGAAAGGGTCATGAATGTCGATGATTCGCAAAACACATGTCCAGTGCTGAAGATCCTATTCGCAAAAGCAGTGCCCATGGAATTAATAAAAAAAGAGCGTGAAGAGTGAGACTTGAAGGGCAAATCATCCCATCATTTCCGGCATATTTCTAAGCCTTTAAGTCCGGCCCCGAATTGAGCCTCAAGTCCCGTCAACTGGGACTATCAAGCCCTCACCATTAACTTCCCAACCGTTCGCGATGGACGGGTAATCCACTTCATAATGTGGACCATTTCGTTGAAACTTGCAACAATGCAGGCACAGTGGAGATTGGATGGTTTAAGAGTTTGTTTCGCTCTCTGAAGGGAAACGCTTTGATTGGTACTTGACCTCAAGCCAGGCACCATTTGACAGTTGGGAAACAATTGGAAAGGGGAAATTTTGGAATCCTTCTAAAAGCACGCGAACGCGTGGTGAGCATGATCGAGCTAACTTACTCGCAAATGGGAAGAAGAGCCCGTGTCACTATATCAAGATGGAGGAATCTAAGCCTGAACTGTCGGGATTTCTATCAGAGGATAAAGTCTATCGCTGTGCATTCAAGCATGCTCTGGAGGATTCGATATATCACGGCCTAAAAAACAAAATCGGTTCGAGGAGTTGGCGACAAAGCCAATGACAAGGAGTTGGCTTTGTCGGGACTTCCCAAAATAAGTAACTCCGATACCCGAGGCACCTGAGGGACTAGGAAGACCAGGGAAATAATAAAAAGAAAAAAGAACTGGGGAAGCCTGCCTTTCAAGGACGCCAAAGAAGCGGTAATGACTACAATGCAGTTCCTGTCAAAGATGCCAGTTGTAAAAGGAAAGTCCCGCGGATGGACAATCAACTGCAGCAGCAACCGGATGCAGAGCGAACCCCAACTCTTGAGGAAAGGCAACAGAAGTACCACCTTTTTACCCCGAGAATGAGAGCATATGTTCTTCTCGCGGAAATGAATTTTTGGATGTATGACCTACACGGTACATCTTGCACGATCGGTACTACTTTCTTTCTAAAATGAATTTTTCTTACTCGAACTTTTCAGAGTGGATCGGAACCCAGTGACGCAGCACTGCCCGCACGAAGGGCAGGGTGGAGCCTGAGCTTATGGCATGAATCGGCATTGGGGAGGCAAAACGGAACTGCACGCGAGGCGCTTTGCAAAAGTGGGGATTGTCAGCTAAGATTTGCTTGGTTTTCGGTCGCTTTGATTGGCGGAAGTTCGATCATTTTAGAAGATACGGATAATCAATATTTTCCGCAACATCCTCATCGGGAAAAGGGTACTTTTGTTTTGCCTTCCTCAAGAGTTGGGCGTTGGCTCTGCATCCGGGGTTGCTTCTGCAGGTGATTGTCCATTTCGGCGGGAGACTTTTCCTTTTAATATCTGGGCACTTTGACAGGAACTGCATTTGTAAGTCTAATTACCTGCTTCTTGGCGTCCTTGAAAGCAGGCTTGCCCCCAGTTCTGTTCAACCTGGTCTTCCTGTCCCTCTAGGTGGCTCGGGTATCGGGATGTTACTTATGTTAGTTCCCGACAAAGCTCACCCTTGTCATGAGCCTTTGTCGGCCAACTCCTCGAACGATTGTGGTTTTAGCCCCTGTAGATATACTCGAATCCTCCAGAGCATGCCTTGAAATTGCACATGGTCGATAGACGTTTCCTCTGATAGAAGATCCCACAGTTCAAGGCTTAGATTCTCCATCGTTGGATATAGTCGACGACGGGGCTCTTCTTCCCATTGGCGAGTATTAGTTTGCTCGATCATGCTCACACGCGTCGCGTGCCTGTAGAAGCGATTCAAAAAATTCCCTTTCCAATTTGTTCCAACGGTCGAATGGTGGCCTGGCTTGAGGTCAATGTCCAATCAAAAGCGTTTCCCTTCAGAGAGCGACAAAACTGCTTAACCATCCAATCTCCATCTGTGCCTGCATTGTTGCAAGTTTCAACCGAAATGGGCCACATTGTGACGTGGATTACCCTTTCCATCGAACTGTTGGAAGTATGGAGCTGATATCCCACTGGGCATCTGAGGCCCTTCAATTCTCCGACTGTAAGGCTTATAATATGCCGAAGATGATGATGGATTTGCCCTCAAAGCTCCACTCTGCACTGTCTCTTTTATTAATTCACAGCATCGCTTTTTGCTGGAATAAGGATCTTCAGCATGGACATGTGTTTTGCGAATCATCGACATTCAATGACCCCTTCCTTATCACTTGTGTGCCGCGAATTTTCTCCTCCGATAGACGTTTTTAGCTTCTTTATCTCTCCAGCTTTTTGACAAATGTAGTCATTTTGCTGCTCTCTTTCTTCAATAAAAAGCATCATAGCATCCACAGTCTTTTGTGAGAGCTGAAACCTGATCTTCAAGTGAAGGAGTATCCCGCGCTCATCACTGGGCATGACTTCGAAGCCTTAGTTGAATCTGGCTTCTGGTAGGGAATCCGATGGAGAGTCACTCTTGACGGGGGGGGAGAATATTTCAAAAATTTATCTGGCGGCATAGGAGACATCAGAACCTTGTCGAAACAGGAATTGTCACCAGACAGTTGGTTGAGATACTTAGGGGAAATTGCTCTAAGCATTTCTTCAATTTTCGGTTTGTTTACAAGTTTTGGCCACAGATTGGGCATATGTCCACTATTGGCAGAGCCTCCTTCTTGAGAACATCTTGTAAGATGGGGAAGCCTTTAGGGAGATATACTTGAGCATGTTTCTTCTATCTCTTCAGCCTGTTTGCGCGGTCATGGCGACAGACTGCGCATAAGTCCATGGTTTGGAGACTCCTCCTCATTAAGAATATTCTTTCAGTGACATCCTTGGAAGATGCGATGCTTGGTGGAGACGGGACTTGAGAATTCTCAGTCTCTTATATTAGTTCAGCAATGGTCCTAGCGCCTTGACCAACCTTGGAAACTTCCAGCAGCATGAAGAGCCCCCGGATGAGAGCGAAGGAAAGCAGCTTAAGTCGATTGTAGCGATCGCATTCTTGACGTTAATCATCTTGGGTGGGCATGTGAATTCCTCAAAGTAAAGAGATGAGAGGTAGAAATTGTCCCACTGGGCGTGGCCAGAAAATTTGTGAACACTAAAATCTCGCGTGGAAATATCAGCGTACAAATTGTCGTATGAAAAAATGTAGCAGGTTCTGTCTCTAGTCCGGATGAAACACGTTATTCCCTCTGATTCGATCTTCGAAGAATAACGGTTGATGGGTTGATGATCCTGAGATCCGGTAGAATTTCAGGCAGAACTTCGGGATAAAATTTTGATGAAGTCGTCGTGGCCTTTTGGGCGTGATCCGGCAGAGCTTTCGATATCTTGATGAAGTCGTGCGGGCCTTTTGGCGTGATCCGGCAGAGCTTGCGAGGCGTGTTTGCAGAAGGACACCGGGGCGATGGACGTCGGTAGGGCTTCAGCGAACGGGAGGCGGCGAGAAGTCTTCGATATCCAAGAGTCTTCTCTCCACCAATGTCTGTAGTGTATTGTCGTGTTGT